>PVIY010032327.1:0-29263 GCA_004026745.1 Myrmecophaga tridactyla
GAGGAAGTGGTGAGAAGGGAGAGGCAGGGGAAGGCAGCCTCAGAGGAGGGGAGGAAGGTTCCCGCATTCCTGGGGCAGTGACCCAAGCTTGGGGCACGGATGTGGGCCCCTCCCTTATTTTTCAGTTAGTGGTTCTCACCCCCACTTGTTTAGTATAGCAGGAAGTCTCCTCCTAATTACCCAGGGACCCAAGAGTTCCAGTACAGAAGGGCCAGCCCTGCTCCTTATGGCCAGGAGGAGGGGAAGGGTGGCGTGCGGAGGCTGCTGGGTGCTCCCATCCCGTGGTGGTCCTCCCCCCATCCCCCGCCTCGCCAGCTGCTCCTTCCCTCCGCCCGGGCTGCAGCAGGCACCAGGGCTTGGACTCCCAGGCCCGCAGCTTTGGTTCATACTCACGTGCTCAGCCGTGGTCCCCGGAACCCACCCACCGTGTCCGCGTGGAGTCAGCTGTCCTCGGCCTCCTCCCTCCCGAGGGATGTCCTGCAGACCCTGAGGCACACGGAGCCCAGATGGGCTGCTCCGGGGCACAGAGGGAAGAGCTTGAGGGCTCACCTTTCTCACTTGTGCTCCCTGGCAAACTTGCCCACCTTTTCACGCTGGGAAGGGCTCTGCACACCAAGACAAACACCCCTGCAGGGAATCTGTCCCGAAGGTCCCATCACATCCTTCCCCGGAACTGGGGGTGCCTGACTGCCTCGCACCCAGACAGAGGCACAATGGCTAACTCCAGAGACCTGCTGCCAGGGAACTGGCGGCCTCCATTTCTCCTTCCTCATCGGGCTCCCCAGTTAGGTAAATCTCATTGTGAATTCCAGAAATGGTGCGGCACATCCTTGGAGGGAGGAAGGTATCTATGTGAGTATTTCTGATGCCGCAGCAACTTTCAACTGGCAGCGCTGGGGGGGTTCTGAGTCCCTGGAATCCCAGCCGGACCCCAGGTTCAGGTGTGGCTGGCTGGGTTGTAACTGGGAGCACCCACCCCACTTCATCTGGCCTCTGGGTGTCAGGGTCTCAGCTGCTTGGAGAGTTGTCACCAAACATGCTTGGACTGGGCCCCAGAGAGAGCAGAGGCCCCTGGACCACCTGTTTGGGATTGTCTTAGCCTGGCTGATGTTGGGCCCTGGGATCCTGCTGAGGAAGGAAGCAGAAGGTGGTAGGGGGCCAGGATTCTTGACCTGAACAGGTAGAGCCTAACCTGGCCTGGGCGTGCCCCCTGCCTCTTGCCCTCTCCTGGGCATTAGGGCATCTCCGTTAAATAGTTGCATTCCCAATGCTGGCTCCTTCCTTCTAAGAAAAACTGCTTGATAACCTGTTCAAAATCGTCAGTGTCTCCTGAAAAAAGGATGCTCAGGCTCTCCCTTTCCGAGCAGCCATGAACCTTTCATGAACCTACTGGGTTTCAGCTACTTTGGCTAACATTTACCTCTCCTGCCCCAGGCTATTCCTGGCCCCAGGGGCGAGGCGGTGGATAAACATAGATGGGAAAACCATGGACATCACCGTCAAAGGGCTGAAGCACCCCCACCGCTACGTCCTAGACGCCGCACAGACCCACATCTACATGCTCATGAAGAAGGTAGGCGGGGGTCTGTGCCAAGGACACGTGTGTGCCAGGAGCCCCTTCCCTTCCCAGGGACCTGGGAGGTCCTTTAGATTGGCAAAAAAAAAAAAAAAAAAAAAAAAAGGGAGGTGACATCTGGCCATGGCTTTGCTTGTGCTGGGATATAGAGTCTAACCCACCTGTCCCCTGGGCTGGAGCCTCCTTGAGCCCCAGCAGCGCTCTGGTTGGAGAGGCCCACCTGGGGGAGCTGGGTGCATTCTCCCACCCCTCAGCAATGGTGTGGGTAGGATAATGACATTAATCATGGAGTGTGGTTGGAATAGCTGTTTACTGAGGTGCTTACGAGGTGCTGTTGCTGCACAAGTGTGGACCTTTGGACTTCAAGACAGCCTGGCTAGGTGAGCACCGCTCCACCAGGGTTGAGTAGCTTGCCCGAGAACTCACCAGAGGCAGCGCTAGGATTCAAATTCACAGCTGCCTGAGTCCAAAGGCAGAGCTCCCAGTCTCCGCTGTGGAGTGCTGAGAAGTTCTGGTGGCCCAGGTTCTTATAAGTATCACATGTGGAAGGTTGAGTGTCTGAAACAGACAAGTTAGGTGTCATTGGAGTGAAACCCCTGGAGAACTCAGAGAGAATAATGTATTATTAATAAAAAGTTGAAATGGTGGGAATTTTCAGGGGGTTGTTGAGAAAAAGGGGACCTGAGGAAAAGTCAGTTTCTTAAGAAATCAGAATTTCTTCAGGGTTCAGGGTAGCCTTAGAGACTTTGTCTAATTGGGTTCCTGTTTTGGTGCCATCCCTTTACAAGACGCATCAGGGCCTTCAGCTTCACCTACAATTGTTCTTTTGATGGCAACATTTCTCTAATCTTTGCTATAGGATGTAGGTTGGTGTGAATGGTAAATTTTAATAGCTTCCTTTCTTCATAGTAGTTTTACTTAGTCTTTTAAAAATGGCGTATTGAGGGGAAGTTCACATAATATAAAAATCACAATTTTAAAGTGAACAGTTTGGTACATTCACGGTATTGTGCAACCAATGCTTCTGTCTGGTTCCCAAACCTTTCCTTTACTGCAAGTGAAACTGCAAGGTTTCTGCTTACAAGAAACTTACAAGATTAAGCAGTTTCTGCCCATTCCATTCTCCTCTCAGCCCCTGGCAGCCACCCCCATGCTTTCAGTCTATGGGTTTACCTATTCTGTATGGTTCATATACGTGGACTCATACACTATGTGGCCTCTTGTGTCTGGCTTCTTTCACTTAGCATAATGTTTCTGAGGTTCATCCATGTTGTGGTGTTTATCAGTATCTCATTAATTTTTATGGTTAAATAATATTCCATTGTGTGGATATACATCACAGTTTGTTTACCCATTCATCAGCTGACAGACATTTCGGCTGTTTCTATGCTTTGGCTGTTGTGCATATGCTGCTATGAACATGCGTGTCCATGTATTTGTTTGAGTACCTGTATTCATTTATTTGGCATATGTTCCTAGGAGTGGAATTACAGAGTCGTATGGTCATATGGTAATTCTTTGTTCAGTTTTTTTAGGAACTGCCAAACTATTTTCCACAATGGCTCGACCATTTTACATTCCTGCCTGCAACATACAAGGGCTCCAGTTTCTCTCCATCCCTGCTGTTTTAGTTTGTTAATGCTGTGGAATGCAGTATACCAGAAATGGGTTGGTTTTTACAAAGGGAATCTATTAAGTTATAAGTTTACAGTTCTAAGGTCATAAAAAATGTCCAAACTAAGGTATCCAGGGAAAGCTGCTGTGTTAATCAGGGTTCTCTAGAGAAACAGAACCAACAGGAGAGATCTATAAATATGAGATTTATATAAGGTGTCTCACACAACCCTGGCAATGGAGGAGTCCAAAATCCACAAGATGGGCTCTGAAGCTGGTGGCTCCAATGAATAATCTGGATGAACTCCACAGGAGAGGCTTGCTGGCTGAAGAAGCAGTGAAAGAGTCTCTCTTCTCCCTTAAAAGCCTTCGACTGATTAAATTATCTCATTATGTGAGACACACCTTAGTTGATTACAGATGTAATCAGCCACAGATGCAGTCAACTGATTGATGATTTAACACACCAGCTTTCTAGTTTATCAGCCAGTCTTGAAATATCCTTGCAGCAATGGTCAAGCCAGTGCTTTACTCACCAGACTATTGGGCCTCATCGCTTGGCCAAGTTGACACCAGAACTTAACCATCACAGATACCTTGACTTGAAAGGGCTGATGATGTTTAGGGTTTCTCTGTCAGCTGGAAAGGCACATGGCAGCATCTGCTAGCTTTCTCTCCTGGCCTCATTCAAATGGCTTCCCTGGGAGCATTTTCTTTCTGCATCTCCAAAGGTGCATGGCTTTGTGGGCTCTGAAGCTTTTTCCAAAATGGTTCCCTCTTAAAGGCATCCAGTGAGTGACCTACCTTGAATGAGTGGAGACACATCTCCATCGAAATCACCTAATCAAAAGGTCCCATCCACAGTTGAGTGGGTCACATCTCCATGGAAACAACTTAATCAAAAGATCCCATTAACAATATTAAATCAGAATTAAAGAACATGGCTTTTCTGGAGTACACAGAGTTTCAAACTGGCATATTGCACCCTCTGGAACTCCAAAAGGCATGGTTCCTTCCATATACAAATTACATTCATTCCATTACAATATCACAGAACTGTAAACCATTTCAGAAACAATACAAATACAATACAAAATGAGGAACAGTACAAAATCTCAAGGTCAGTTACAGGCATGGTCTGTCCTAAGGCAAAATTCTCCTCTGGCTCTGAACATGTAAAACTCAGAACAAGTTATGTGCTGCCATTAATCAAAGGAGGAACAGTCATAGGATATATACTCCCATTTGTGTAGGGTGATACTGGAAGGAAAACAGGGTTAAAGGGTCCCAAACAGTTCCTAAAACCAGCAGCTCAAGCTCCATTAGATTTCAAAGTCTGAGAGTCATTTATCCTCTGGCCTTTGGGAAGCAGCAATCCTTCCAGGAGCCTATGCAGCAACCTTGCATTCTCCAAACACTGAGGTGATGGTTGCAATCTTGAAGGACATTGGGTTGACCACTTTTTTCTCTGCTCTACTCTCTCCAAGCGTCAGGGCAGCACCCAGGCCCCTCTGCCATCTCCGAGGCACATGCACAACCTCCTTGGAACAAAGGGGCATCAGCAAGGCTCTCCCCAAACCCCAAAGAATGTGCTCCACCATCTCTGAGGCCTAGGGCACCAAAATTCTTCTTGAACATTGGAAGTGAAAGGCCAGCCATCTGCCTTTGGGGCAAACTCACCCTCTCCAAGTGCATGGGTGGGTCCGCTCTCCTGGCCCAAGGTTTCTTAGCTTCAGACCTTAGCTTCTATTGTTCTGCCTTTGAAGTTATTTTTCTTTCAGTTTGTCCCTTTTCTATCCCTTTTGTCCAGACTTGCAGTGGCTCCATCTATAACAGATCCCATGACACTTTTGTTGGTTTTCTATGCGGTATAATGGGATTATACCCATCAGACAATAGGACTTTCCACAAATCTTTTCTGGATAACTCCATCTCCAATTCTGGCTTTTTCTGAAATGGCTGACTGGTTCCATGTTTGATTAAATCCTCATGTGGGGCACTATTCTCTGGGATCTCTCTTTCTGGAAGCTCAATATTTTCCATACCATCAGTTTCTGGTTTCTTTGTACCTAAGAGTTCAGTTCTCAGATTATCTCTTTCCTGTTGCATTTTACTACATGCCACAAGGAGAAGCCAGGTTACATTTTCCACATTTAGTTTGGAAATCTCTATTACTAAATATCCAAGTTTATGGCTTTTAAAATATGCCTTCCGTCTAAAACCAGTAGTTGATTTTGCCAATTTTTCTGCCACTTTAAAGCAAGAATTGCCTTTCTTCCAGGTGGCAATAGGATATGCTTCCTTTCTGTCCAAGACCTTATCAGAAATATATTTAGAGTCCACATTTCTACCAACAGCATTCTAGGTCTTCTTTATCTCACAACTCTTCAGAATCTTCTCCTTATACATTTAAAAAGCCATTCCAACATGTTTGGTATTTGCAAACCTCAGCACCCCACTCGGTACCAAAATCAATTTTAGTTTGTTAATGCAAACCTTTGTAACAAAAGTTTCAAACTGGCACATTTGCCAATGCTTGTTCTTTACTTTTTTTTCTTATTATAGCCATACACATAGTGGATGTGAAGTGGCATCTTATTGCAGTTTTGGTGTGCATTTTCGGGACATTAATGATATGTTTTAGTCTCTTATTAATGTAAAGAAACATATTTATTTATTTTGAAAGTTTTTCATTAAGAAGTTGTGGGTTTACAGAACAAATATGCATAAAATACAGGATTCCCATGTGTCACCTTTTCATCAAGACCTTGCAATGGTATGGAACATTTGCTACAATTGATGAAAGTATATTTTTATAACTGTGCTATTAACTAAAGCCCATGGTTAACTTTAGATTCACTGTTTGTATTGTGCATTACTTTTAAAACATGTAATAATTCAGAATTTTTACCAAACCAGGTTATGCATTTTTCACTATTTGTCATAGGTCAGATTTCCCTGTGTTTATTGAAGATTCACAACAGGGTTTCTTTAATAATGCTTTTCCATACTGTATTTAAAAATTGGTTTTTGATTCCTAAAAAAATATATAGTTTTCATACAACTTTTTAGGGAGCTGTCCAGGGAGTCCAGCTACCACCTGGAAGGAAACAGAGTCATGGGGAGCCTGAAAAAATAATGTCAAATACTAATTGAACTCTGTGTTACCATGGGTCCTGTCCTGTTTATTGTCACATTGACAATAAACTCACCATGACCCAAGCACTGTATAAAGCCCTATCCTACTTCTTAAAACTTTCTTAAGTAACTTTTACTGCTACTATATAGGCTTTAGAGTGGGGCTGTTGAGTAGATTTTTTTAAAAAAAATTTAATTGCTCGGTTGTTGCAATGGGCTTTGTCCCATATTTGTTATGGTTAGAATTTTCAGCTGTCATTAATGAAGCATCTTCTCAGAACTTGTGCTGGGTTGCAGGGAACATCCACAGAAGGGAGGAGTCTGAGCCTTAATCTTCTTCTTGTAGTCTAGCATTTCCAGCCAAAACACAGTGCAGCAAGAATGCTAGGGAGCTTAGGAGACCATGTGCATTTCTGCTCACTTTTCTTGGAAGAAGGTGATAGATAGGAGAGGTTGAATGCAGGCCTCCTCTTGTTTCATACTTGCTTCACCAAAGACCTACCAGGTGGATTTCTACATGGCGATTGGTAGACCAGTAGTTCTCAAATTTGGCAGTGTGTCAGAATCTTCTGGAGGCTTGTTGGGATCCAGACTTCTGACCCCACCCCCAGAGTTTCTGATTTCAGTAGGCCTGGATAGGGCCCCAAAATGTCCAACTCTTAGAAGTTCCCTGGACCACACTTGAGAACCCTACTCTATCCAGCCATCTAAATTCCTTTCAGATAAGGAGACACATTCTCTTCACTTGCTTTCTTACTGCTGAGGGAGGGCTTGAAAATGGCAAATGCATTTATATGATTTGACATGTTCCCTCTTGTAATTACTGTTTTTCTTTTGTTCCCACTAGGATTCTTATGCTCGCTATTTAAAATCTCCAATCTATAAAGAAATGCTGGCCAAAGCTATTGAGCCTCAGGAAACCACCAAGAGAAGGCAAGTAGACTTGTTTGTAATTGCTGGTTGCCTGCTGTTTAGCTTACAGAGAGCTGAGGTCTTTTTCAGCTAAATGACCGTTATTGTGATATTTGTTTGATGAAAATATTGGGAGCTGGAAGTATTGCTTCAAGTGTGACTGCCTCATTTGCTTCATAATGCCCTGAAATCACGCTAGCAAGATTTCCTTAGTAATTACCACCAATAAGTTTTGTTTCCCTAATGCAGTTTGAGTTTTGATTATCATTGTCAGACTAATTATTATGTTCACCACAAATAGAAGCATCTCATTGACTTTTTAATTGTTTCTCCTCTCCACCTCCAAACCAATAGATGGGAGTGGATTTAGCTTCCTCTGTGACCTTAGAGAAAATAGCAGATTGCTCCCCAAGAGAAAATGCTAGACTGTTGGGGAAAATGTACAGTAACATCCCAAGCCTTCTTACTGCCTCCGCAGGGTTGCCTTTTAGCAAGTCTGTTAACTTTTGTCTCATTCTCCTCCTTGGAGAAATGATCATGTCATCTTGTAGAGCCATTGGGACAGTGGATGAAATAATGCTCTGAGGGATAGTTTGAACTCTTTTGGGATGGGGAGGAAACCTCTGTAGGGATTGAAGCAATCTTACAAAAGAGTAACCAGTGAAATCTTGAACAAAGACACGGGGCTTTCGCAGAGGTTTTCCCAGCACCGGCCACATGTCCTATACCCCCATGATGAGTAAATGTTCTCCTGTTTGCCTGCTCAGTCCCATGCTGGGCTGTTTTCCAGCATCTTTAGTCAGTTCAAAAGGGGGTAGTTGGATAAGAGTCTTTATCAAAGGAGCTTAAAAAAAGAGAAACCCAACTTGGTTTCATTCTTGAGGATAATGGCCCCGTTATGTATAGAGCAGAAAGGAGGCCTTTATGGTGCTTTCTGTTAGGTTCACCTGGTAAGGAGAGGAGTTTGGTGTCCTTGGAGGACTTGAAAGCTTCTCCTTTAAGCCACAAGAAAGGCCCTAATAGCTCCAGACATTCTGCCAGAAACCAGGGGGGGAGGAAGGGGAGTCCCATACTTTTCTCTCCAGAAAGAAGTTGTGGTAGGCATGAGACTTCTCCTGGGGTCTTTCCTGCGGCATGCTGGGTGCTTTGAGTGCCTGGGATGGCATAAGGCCACACTGCCTGAATCTAGCATGGGTTTTTACCAGTGGGGAAGTTGTGATCATTACCAGTGCTTCATAGAGCCTGAAGCTCGGCGGAGAGACAGGCAGGGATTGCGATGATTGCAGTGGGTGAGAATCTGTTCCATGGCCCTGAGGTATAAGGCAGTGTTTGAAACAATTTCGTTTTTCTTTTTAGGAAAAGTTAAATTGACTTCCAAATCTTCCCCCTGGCAGGGCTGGCAAGAGACCCAATAACAGACATTACTGGTAGGCAAACCTGCCTCCTCCCTAGGGTAGTTACAAGTTTCTAGGAGGTTTAAGGAGGCTGGAAATCTGGGGGTGAGCCCTGGGTCTCCAGTCTGCTATTGCTGCTGAAATACTTTTCCTTGAGCTCGTGGGGGCCATCACGGGTGGGTGATGCAGCTAATCTGCGTCGCTCATACTCCTAGAGCCTTGCCCTGGTGCCAAGGTCATGACAGAGAAAATTGGTCCAGATATCCATGTTGGGCTCACAAAGGAGGTTCTGCCACCTCCCAGGGCACTGTGCAAAAGCAGCATCCAAGCCCAGGGCACTGCTCCTCTTCAGGCTTCTTCTCTCTTTCTCTGCCTGTTGGGGCCAAGCCCTCCTGCATGGTCTATCTCTTGCCTTCCTTCCTGAAACTGTGGCTTTTGAAAATAAAGGCTCCAACTTACTCCTGAGGCAGGAACTCTAGGCTTACCAGTACCAACACTTTTTGCCCTCTTCTTTCTTGAGGAACCCACAAGAAGTTAGGATAATGTTGATTTTTAAACACTCTAGAAGGTATAATTAATCTTCATCATTGAAGAGTCATCCTTCTGCCTAACCTAAAATTTCGCATTCTCCGTATGGGGAGAAGAGAGCTAGCGATGGGCATGCCTCCTGAGGACCTCACTTGAGGTCCACCTGGAGAATGAGGGGAATAATCCTAGGTTCTGTCCTTCCAGCCCCACCTGCCATCAGGTGTTACAGTGTCATTACTAGGTGAGCAGTATGACATTCTGCCAATGCCAATCCTGTCCTTGGTTCCAGCTCGAGCCTCCCGTTTATGCGGCGTCACCTCCGCTCCAGCCCGAGCCCTGTCATCCTTAGGCAGCTGGAAGAAGAAGCCAAGGCTCGAGAAGCAGCCAACACCGTGGACATCACACAGGTCATGAGCAAGCTGGACCGTAGGAGCCAACTCAAAAGGGAGTTGCCTCCTTAGTAGTTCTACTGTTCCCAGGGGTTGGGGGAATGCACTCAAGAGAAGCAAAGAAAGAAAAACAGCACTAGAGGCTTAGGGCTCTCCATTCCTCATTAGTGTGGCAGTGGGGTCGTCAGGGTCACCCCCGATTCCTCTGACCTTCAGAGCAACTAGAGCTGGTTTGCCCACTCCATCTCACCAAGCTACAGGGTTGGGTTGTACTAAGGCGGGTCACCTGGTCACTTTAGGAAGTTCTTCAAGAACCATGAAGAGGGACAGGCTGGTTTGTGCACCATCATTTGATTAGAAAAAATTAAAGAGAAGGCATCCCCCTACCCCCAAGACATAATTCTTTTTGGCATATTAATTTATGAAGCTCTTCATCTGTCTCTCCAGTTTAGACTCTGCTTCTAAAGCAGTGTTTGAGATGCCACCAAGGGGCGAGTTGTACTTCCCTTGGTCTTCTCTCTTACTCCTGCTTGGAAAGACCCTGCTAAGATATTTCTCTTACTGAGCTTCTTCTTAGGCACAATTTCTTGATAATTGGTGAACCCTCTTCTTCCCTTTTGTCTCCCCATTCCTTTAAACATGCTGGGAGAGTAAATACCTTATAGTCTCAAGCCTGTGGCTTCTAGAGAAGTCCCGATGAAATGACATCTTTTAGGCTGTAAAACAAAGGTGCTGATGTCTTCAGTCACTTAAGAGGAATAGTAGATATCTGTGAAATTTTCAAAATGACTCAAGGTCAAAGATAATGCTCTCTAGGATGTTTTCTAGATAATAGGGTTTCCTTCCTCTATAGCTGTAGCCTAGGGCCAGCCCTGTGGTCAGGAGTGGAAGTAGAGGAGAGTTCAAAGTCTGACCTTATGAGTCTTAGAAGGTCATTTTTGAAATTAGGCTTACCCCATACACCTGGGGATAGACCGAAATGGTGAGCAAGAAAGCAACCTTGCACAGCAGGAAGACTCATTCATTGAATGCTTTTATCGAATACCTACTATGTGCCAGGCATTGGTAAAACAGGCCTCTGTCTTTGTGGAGCTTATAGAGTAGGATTGACAATAAACAGTATCAGTTAGCTGTTGTTGTATAACAAACAACCATGAAACTACAGTGGCATATAACAGTTAAGTGTTTATTGCTCATTCTTATAAGGTCACCTAGGTGGTTCTGTTGATCTTGGCTGGGCTCACTCACTTGCCAGGGTTTGGCCCATGCTGGTTGATCTGTGGTGGCCTAGACTGGCATGAGTGGGGTGACTCAGCTCTGCTTCACATATCTATTATACTGAAACAGGCTAACCTGGACATGTTCCCTTGGTGGTGGCACAATTGCAAAGGAGTGAGTAGAAACAAGAAGGCTTCTTGAAGCAAAGGCTTGGAAGTGGCACACCATCTCTTTCTCCTGACTTTGTTGACCAAAGCAAGCCACAGAGCCAGCCAAATTCAGCGGGTGGGGAACTAGACTCCACCTTTTAGTGAGAGAAACTACAAAGTCTCATGGAAAAGGACATGGATATAGGAGGGGTGAGGAATTGGGGCCATCATTGCAATTAACAGCACAGACAAACCCATGATAAAACCTGTAGAATGAGTAATAAAGGCACTGGGATACAGTGCTGTGATAGGTGAAATGGGGATATGTAGAAGACCGATAAGCAGAGGATGACAAAGAGTTGGTCTTAGAAAGAATGTGGGCTAGGCAGGGAGAACTTTCTGGGCAGTGGGGACTGCAAGGTGGGCAATGGCTGGGAGTGAACTGAATGGAACATGGTCAGGGATTAGGAGGAGGAAGTATAGGATGAAATTAGAGAGATGGGCAGGGGCTGGTCATCGAGGGTTGGTAGGCCAGAGAAATTTATGGCTATTTGTTTCATGTTAGCAACATTATGCAAGCCCCACATAGGGGAGCTTACTCTTCCCACTTTTATTATAGTCAGAGAATAGTTTACATTCTGAAAAAGCACCAAGAGATATGCTTCGTTCATCTCTTTTGTGAATAAGGTTAGAGTCCTCCAACCCTGGGAGGGTACCTCAAGCAGAAATTTCAGTGATGGGCCGTTGTAAACTGAGTGACATAGGAGAGGGGCCGTATTAATCTCCTTTACCACTTGGAGCCTAATGCTTAACCCATAATCATGTATTAAATGATGAGTGAATGAATGAATGGATGGAAGAGGCTTGAGTTTGGAAAAGGCTTCCTGTAATCTGTTCATGGATCTACCACTAGCCATTTGGTCTTGAGCAAGCCACTTAATCCTGCTACTTCCTCATTTGTGAAATGAGAGAGTGGGAGCAGATCCACATGTCTCAAAATGGACTTGCTAAACTCCAGGGGTGCCCAGCCTGGGGCATCAATTTTATTTGAAGATTTGGAATGGGAGGAAAGCTAGGTATTTTTTAAAATTTCACATTAAAATAATCATGAATATATTATGAAATAGAATGCAAAATGTACATGAATTTTTAAAGATAAAATGGGAGACATCAAAGACATTTCATGCTTAGCTGTGGTGGGTTCAGGTTTTGCCCTCAGACTCCTGGGGACCATGTTTACTCAGCTCTCCTGCTGTTTGGCCTACTTTGGTGGGAAAGTTTAAGAGATACAGAGCCAGAGAATATTTGCTGTCCCTTCTAGTTACCCCATATAAGCTGAGATTATATACCTGGCAAAATGGAGGTGAGGGTGGTAGGGGGTGTCAAATACATACTGAATTCTTCAAGGCATGGACTGTCTTGTACATCTTTGACTCAATCATGCCCCGTCCCACTCCCCAAGGTTCCTAGCACTGTGGCAGACACGTGATAGATATTCTGCAAGCACCAATAGCACTCCTATAATGAGAAACCATGCATGTTAACAAAGGAGATGATCGTTCTCTATTGGACAAATGACTGAGCATGTCAGCATTAGACATGTGTAAGGATATAGACAATAAGTGATTTTGTTCCTGGAGGGAGCACTTCGATTCCACAAAAGTATTTTTGTGCCTGTTTTGTATAAGAATGAGTGGTGGGTGCTGTGCTGGATACAAAATTGAATAAGACGGCCTCTGCCTTCAAGGGTCTGACGAAACTGCATGATGCAGACGCTGTAGCATTAGGCAGAATGTGAACAAGGCCTTGAGGTTTACAACATGCCAATGGAGCACAAAGATGGAGAGAAGTGTTTGACCAAGGGGCTAAAGCTAAGCTTTTAGGAAGCAGGCATGTTTGAGGTGGGTCTTGAAGGAGGAGAGGGTTTCACCAGAAGGATTAAGGAGTAGCCCTGGTGGGTGGAATTAAAGTTCAGCAGGAGCTACTCCTAGCCCATAAAAACTTGTAGGGGTTAGAGAAAGCCCTATAACACCAGATGGATAGCCCAACGGGACATTGCTGGATTCCAAGCCCAGGCACCCCTTAGCCAGATGCTCCTGAGCAGGGCAGAGCTTGCGCAATTGTTTGGTGGCCCTGAGCACAGGGTCCATAGAAGGGTTAAGTGACAGACAGCTGGAAGAGTCGTTGGAGTCATCTCATGGAAGGCCATGCATGGAATGTGGCCTGTTTTCTGTAGACTCTGGGAGCTGGAAAGGGTATTGGCCTTGAGTTCAAAGTTGTGCTTTAGGAAGTGGTCCTGGTGGCATCATAATCCTAAAGTACTGCTCCCCACCTTGCCCCTGACTGGTTTAAACACCTGTTCTCTTCTTTCCTTGCATCCTGCTCAGGCCTCTCTATACTCTATTGGAAATTTATTGAAACAATCAGCTTATGTGTCTTTTTCTTCCTCTGGGATGTCAAACTCCTAAAAAGGAGAGGCCATGAGCCCTCAGCTCACACGCAGTGTGGACGTGTGGTTGGTACTCTGAATGTTTGATGGGTTTCAGCAGACTGGAAGATGAAGAGTATAGACATGAAGGCTGGGTCTCTCATCTCAAAGAGGATGAGGGTCTGAATTAGGAGAGTGGAGAAGAAAGAAGAAGAAATATGCTGGAGGCAGAATAGATAGGACCTGATGACTGATGGGGTTATGTAGGAGGAATTGAAGATGACCCTGAGGTTTGAGTGTCTGAGGATATGCGTGAAGGTAAGGAAGATATGCAATGTGGAAAGATTGACTGGGTTTTGTGGTACTGATGGGGAATGCATGAGGAAGGTTGAAAAAGTATACACCATTCATGCAATAGACATTCACTGAGATTTCTTATATGTCAGCCATTGCTAGGATGCAAGGACCCTCAAGGAGCTCCAGCCTAGAAACAAGACAAACACACTGTAATCCAGTGGGTATCAATGCTCCCCTAGCAGTGTAAACAACGTGGAAGGAGAGTGTCAAGGAGAGAATGGTTAACCAATTTGAAGCTTTAGGCGAACTGGACCTTAATGATGGAGTAGAATTTTCTGGGTGGAAGGCAGAGAGTTGTGGTTAATATTTACAGTCTTCCTACTTCCATAGAAGATTAAAGACAGCATATAATATTGTAATACTATGTGAGGGAATCTTCAAATACATAAAAACCAGTTTTAGAAGTAATGCTGTGTCCGGTGTACCTATGGGCTATTGCAACTGAATGTTAAATGTTTTTAACATTAAATTTTGATCTGGGCTTTCTGACAACTACCAAGCAAAAGAGAAACAGATTGGTTTTATAATTCTGTTGTATATTGAAACAAAGCATTCAAGTTCTCCTTGACCTAGAGCCATTCTCCCATCCTCACCCCTGCATGCGCTATGTAGCAGTGAATAAAACAGACAAAGCCTCCTTTCATGGAATTATAATTTCAGGTTCTAATAGAGGGATGACAGACAGTAGGCAATAGGTGCTTTGAAAATATATCAGGTTCGAGGGATTTATGGAAGGGGAGTGATTTTAGATGAATTCATTTAAATGGATGTGATTGTTGATACTGTGAGAGTGGATGAAAACTCAAAGGAGAGGGACAGGCCAAGAAGGAGGCTAAGAGAATTTGGAGAAGGATCCTTTTTAAATGTGCAAGAGAAGAAAGAGAACTGAGTGTGGAGAGGGAGAGTTGTTGGAATGAACCAGTGAGGAGGCAAATGGAGAGCAAGAGCAGGCTGTTAACAATGTTGTGGCAGAGACAGGAGGTGCTCACGGAATATTCCAAGAAATATTCCATTTCCCAGCCTCCCGTGCCGTTAGGTGAAGTTCATGTGGCTAGTTCTGGCCAATGAACCGTGCTGAGCCTAAGAGCCAGCATTCCGCCTCCATCTTTATTGTCAGTGCCATGGTGACCTAGAAGTCCAAATCACTGTCTTCCACATGGCACAGCCACGAGACGCAGGAGGTCACCTGGCCCATGCTGCACTTAATGTGAACAAAAGTAGGTCAGTATTATACGAAGCCCCTAAGAATCTGGAGCTACTGCCGCATAGCCTATTCTGTCTTAACTACTCAGTGTCAAGTCTGCAGATGTTGAGTTTGTTGAGGATGAAGGAGCAATTAGGAAACCATGGGGTGGGGGGAGCATTTGAGTGAATGATTTCCATGGAATAGTGAGGGTAAGAGCCAGAGTTCATGGGGATAAGGGAGAATATGTTGGAGTCAAAAAGCAGAGGCAGTAAGTATAAATGACCCTTTCAAGAAGTTTGGGATGAAGGTGAGAGGTGTAAGGGTAATAGAAGATGGAGGATCCAGAGGAGGCATTTCTAAGGGACAGAGCAACACAGATACATTTGCTGAATGAGGGAATGATCCAGAGGAGACAGAGAGGTGACAAATGTCAGAATTGATAATAGAGGACCTGGAGGAATATGGAAGGAATCAAGCCAAGGACCAGGTGGAAGGGAGGCAGAAGACTTCATTCTCTGATGTTGTAGCTCAGAGAGATTTTGAGGTGGTAAAAAAACGCCTGAAGGTTCTTGGTTGGAGTGGGATCAATAGGACATGGCCAGTATGTGACTGTAGGTCACTGTGAGGCAGTAAAGATGTGATGGTAGACCATGTAGAGCGTGTGGAAAGTTGACAAGCTATGAGACGGAAGAAGGGTCCCATTTCTTTATCCAGAACCTTCTGTATACTTGAGGGTGGGATTCAGAGAGAGTTCTACATTCCATGATGCTCCTTGGTCAACCTGGCAATATTTCTGGGAAATCTATAGAATTTCCAGCAACTTTGTCACTGGAAAAGTGGCATGTCCATAGGAATAACAGAGGTATTAACTGCCAAATATCTTGACTATTTTTGATGATTAACTTTAAGAAACCCACTTATCACCTCTTACTCAGACCAGCACCAGCACAGCATAGGTCCTTAAGCATCACTGAATGAGCCAGGCTCTGTAGTAGTTTCAATTATGCTGTGCCATAAGGCACCATCTTAACCCCATAATGCCATAATTTAGACAACTTAATGAGCTCCTCGACTCATGTGGCCCATGTTATTATTCTAGAATAAAAGTTGTTCTATAAGATGCCAGAATTTCCTTTGTAGAATTTTCCATTTTGACTTTTAGAGAAAAGATTGCTTTTTTCTAAAGTTAAGGAGGATTAAGTGAGAAAATACAAGTCAAGTACTTAGGACCATGTCTGGCACAAGGTAAGTGCTCAATAAATGCTATCTGCTATTATTATCATTATCATCATCATTATCGTCATCGTCACCACCACCACCGCCACACTGACACCCCCACCACCACTACCACCCCCACCGCCACCACCACACTGACACCCCCACCCCCACCACCACACTGACACCACCACCATCACACTAACTCCACCATTATCCCTGCTAGCTTCATGGTCTTAGAGTGAGCTTGTGCTTTCTTCTATTTGTCAGTGTTGTCCAGCACAGTGACTCATTATTCTTTATTATTTAAGGCATTTCTGGGGTATATGTTAAATATCATTGCCCCAAACTATGTTACTTCTGTGCTCTCTTAGTATCTTGCAGTGTGGCCCTCCTAGTTCTCCAAGAAATGTTAGGATATATTTGATTAGTATGGTAGGGAGCTGATATCATGTCCTTTGCGTGCAGCTCCCATGAGAGGGATGTCCAGCAACAGGTTAGTGACTGCTCAGTCCCGTGGTCCTAAGTTTCATGGCTGAAGTGAGGGGCATTTCTAACTGGGAAGCTCTTGTGTCGGACTGTGTCACATCGGACTATGGGAAAAATAAAGTGTTCACTCACATGGATTTATCTTCATGGAGTCAGCCTTACTCATTTGCTTTCCAGGGCAATGGGGAAAGGTAGAGTGGGAAGGAACTGGAAGAGGGGACCGTGTATATTGCATGCTAAACCTGACTGTGGCCCTCTCTTCACCCTGCTGCTCCTAGCAAATAGGAATTAAGGTGGCCACAAGGTCTCCTCCAAATTCATACCTGGTTTCTGAGGACAGAAAATGAATTACATCTCTATGCCCATCTGCTTTGCCTTCTATTTATAAGGCTATGATTGTGTTCTTGAGGCAGCGTTCCCTCTCCATTTCATGCTTCCTTCCCTTGTCTTCGTTCTCTTTTATAATAAAAAAAGCAGCACACACAAAAATCAAGCCTTTCTTCACTGTGTCTCTGTTGTGTCACATTTCTTTTCCACGTGCCTTGCATGCCACTGCCTTGCTGCTTCACGCCAGTGGGCTGGTGGGCCTGAATCTCCAAGGGCAAGGTCTCCACCTCTGTGGACGAGGCTGAGGTGGGGATTCATGGCTCCCTGTGGGAGTGCATAGAGCCACCAAGGCCAATTGGGCTAATGGCTCTTTGCCCAGAAGAAAGGACCATTTCAGTCCAGGTAAGTGAAGCAGAATAGTGACAACCTTCCCTACATGCTGTTTATTCTAGGAATGGCAGTCTGGAAAGGAGAAGATGCCAGGGGAAGGGACAAGGGGGTGGAGAGGGACATGGACAGATAGAAAGGGAGATGGGGGGCAACACAGAATTTCGGTGTGAGGTATGTGGAGCAGCTTGTCCAGTCATCAGCGATACGATCTTGAGCAAGTTGCACCATCTCCACAAGCTTTGGTTTTCTGACCTGTAAATTGGGGATTATAAAAGAAACTCATCACACATTCTGAATAAGTGGAATTCAATTTAATAAACCAGGGGGTTTGTCAGTCAATTTGTGGAAGGAGGGAAATGCAATGCCTTCCCTACCTCTCTTGAGAAACCTTTTTTCCTAATTTTGATACTCTGACCAACTCTCAAGAACCCCGAGTCCTATCCCTACCCCCAGAGGTAATGAGATGGTAATGTGCATAGGTAGAAAAACAGAGGCTTTTGTTTGCACAGAAACTGGACTTGGATTTCCAAATTGTTGCACAGCACATACCATGAATTTAGTAGCTTAAAACAACTCCCATTTACTAGTTCACAGCTTTCCAGGTGTGACTTGGCTGGATGCTTTGCTCAGGGTCTCACACTCAAGATGTAGGCCACGCTGTCCGTGTTCTTGTCTGGAGGCTCTTGAGAAGAATCTACTTCCAAGTTCATTCACCGAATTGGCAAGATTAATTTCCTTGTGGTTGTAGGACTGAGGTCCCATTTTCTTGCTGGCTGTCAGCCAGGGGCCTGTTTCAGCTCCTAGAAGCTGCCCACATTCCTTGCCATGTGGTCCCCTCCATCTTCAAAGCCAGCAATGGAGGATTTCTCTGTTGTCACTCCTTCTGCTTCAAATCTCTCTGACTTCTTCTGTCTCTAGTCTTTAGACCTAGACTTAAAGGGCCCATTTGATGAGGTCAGGCTTTTAAATTCAATGCTGCCGTATCCCATAACCCCATTGTGGGAGTGAACATCCCACTGCCCTCACAGTTCAGGCCTACACTCAAGGGAAGCAGGAAGGAATCTTGGGGACCACCTTAGAATTCTACCTACCACAGTCCCTTAGTAGGTTTGAGAACCTGGTGAGGGTAATGAACCCCTCCTGGGTCTCTTTAAACTGGGGTGATTGTGAGGATTTGCAGAGCGCCTCACATGCCCTAGATGCTGAATAAATTCAAGGTCCATACTCCTGCACTTCACAGTTGTCTCTCAGAGCCTTTTTCTGAGCCCAGCCTTTTGCCCTGTCATTATTGAGAAATTATTCCTTGCCAACAGTGTCCTGAGTGGAGACACTCCTTCTGTCTTGGTTTGCTAGGGCTCCTGTAACCAGCACCATAAACTGGATAGCGTCAGACAACGAAAATGTATTGTCTCACAGTTGTGAAGGCCAGATGCCTGAAGCCCTCTGAAGTCTGTAGGGAACAGTCTGTTTCGTGCCTGTCTCCTGGCTTCTGGCAATGGCCTGGAGGCCATGTGTAGCGTTCTCTGCCTCTGAGGTCACATGGCTTTCTTCCCGCATCGGCCTGGGTTGCTTCTCCCCTTCTTATAAGGACACCAGTCACATTGGATTAGGGGCTGAGCTACTCCAGTATGAACTCTTGAACTTGCCCATTTCAAATAAGATCACATTCTAAGGTACTGGGGTTAGAACTTCAACATATCTTTTGGGGGGAGGCAGTTCAAACCGTAGCACCGCCCTATAGAAGGGAAGTGGTGAGAAGCACAGTGCAGGGCTGGCTCCATCTTACTGGGCATAGCAGTGACCTTGGGTGCTCCCCGAATCTCCCCTCTGGCTCTCCTTCAGCCAGTCTGTTGTGGAGCTGGAATTTGCATCTGTAGGGAGCCTCCCGCCATGGTTCTGCTGCAGGTGATCTGCAGGCCACATTGAGAAAACCAGCTAGGGGTTATGAATCGGCCAGTGGGCCAGCCTGGCTCCATGCCTGCCCACCGTTCCCAGGGGCAGTCGCTGGGAGGGGCCTTTGATCTCTCCATTAAAATCCCTACCTTCAAAACGGGGGTGATAATAGCTAGCTGCCCCGCTGCGTGGCTGTGAGGACTAGATGCAATCACCCATGTAAAGTGCTCAGTTCAAGGCATCACATTTGCTAATTTCTCACTGGGTGTTAACAAAATGGTTATTACTATGATATTGGCCCAGGAGTCCCGGGCCTGGGCCTGGGCTCTGGTTTGGCTGCCTGTGGGCTTCTGAGTAGTAGAGCAGAACCAGTGGCTGCTGTTGCAGAACATTATCTTGTCAAGTTGAAGGCGTTGCTGCCCTCAGCAGCCTCCCTGCCTTTCTTTCCCCTCCCCCACCCCCCAAGCAGTTCTTGGGTGTCTTTGCCCTTCCCACTGCAGGTTGGGGCCAGCACCCTTGGCCCTCAGGGCAGTGTCAAGGTCCAGGGGCAGGTAGGTCCCTCTGAGCAGGGTGTCCGTGTGGCGGTGGCAGTTTCAAAGAGAGTTTGTCCTCCATTGAAGTCATTTCCAGCTCTCTCGTGGAGGCAGTATTGATCCAGCTGTTCAAGCAGTGACCACAGTAGGCTTGCGGTAGGGACAGGCAGACCCCGGATGCTGGGCCTGTGTGTCCTACAAGGGGAGAGAAGTGGGCATGTCTGCTCTTCCTCTTCTTAGCTTGGGCAAAGCTGTCCCGGGCTCCCTCAGCTGAAAACAGCCCAGATCCATCACTTCTGCCCAAAGGCCGGGGCACGCTGGCTCAGGGAGGTTTAGAGACCTCCTCCTTCTCCAAGGAAGTCCCTTCCTCGCTCTGCATTTCCTCAGGTTCCTTCTCCCTGGCACACCCAGCTTCCACACTCAACCTTCCTTCCTGGCCACCCTATTCTGCCCTGGGGAGAGCCAAATGGAAGGTCCTGGGGCTGGAACCCCCAGCGGTGTGGTCAGCGGGGCATGGTGGGGAGTCAGGGCAAGGTGGGGGTTCACAGATCTGCAGAGTGGTAAGGCATGCGCTGAGGCGTCTCTGCCCTTGCCAGTGCCCCGTGAGAGGTGTTTGGGTGCCTCCAGTCCTTATGCGGGGGGCCGGGGATAGAGAGGGGTGACGGGGTATGGGGTGCTAAGCATTGATCATCGGGGGTGTTTGTTGAGGGGCAACTGGGAATTCAGTGAGGCCACACTCTGGGCCTGGAAGGTCTGTTTGTGCCTTGGGGTCTTGCCTGGGCGTGGGGACCATAGCCAGGGCTTGGGGACAGGCAGGCCTCTGGGCAGGAGGCCTTTGCATGGCTGTGCTATGGTCACAGGGGACTTTGGGTACCCTTTCCGGCGCCCCAGAAGCAACCTAGGAAGGCCTGCACCGTGAGCGCAGAGGGGGCTGTTAGCCGCCGGCGGGGGTGCCGGGGTCCCTTGGCTCACCACTGAGCCCTCTCGTTTCCTTCCCTACAGCGGGGCCAGCACGTGGCTCCCAGCCCCCACCTGACCGTGTACACCGGGACCTGCGTGCCCCCCTCTCCTTCCAGCCCCTTCTTGTCCTGCCGCTCCCCGAGGAGGCCCTTCCCCTCGCCCAGCCGCTTCGTCTGGCCCAGCAGCGCCGTCTGCCCCTCGCCCAGCAGAGCCGCCTTGGAGGGCCCCCCTGGAGCCTCCCCTGCCGCGGAGCTGAGCTCGGGCTGCCCCCCGCCCCCTGCCCTGCCCCGCGCCCCTCCCAAGGCCCGCCCGGCTCTGGCTTTCAGCGGGTTCCTGAGACGTGGCTGCCTAAGCTCGTCGCTCTTTGCCAGGCTCTCACCCAAGTGCCCCCCTGTGCCCCACGGGAAGGTGCAGCCCCTGGGGGATGCGGGCCAGCAGCTGCCGCGGCTGAAGTCCAGGAAAATACCAAAGTAAGGACCAGAGGGGATTGGACTCTGGGTGAAGGTGCCTGGGGGGTGTCTGTGTGTCGGTGCAAGTGTGTGTGTGTGTGTGTGTCTGTGAACGCACGTGTGTGTGTGTGTGTGCAGGTGCTTCTCTGGGTGTGCATGTATGTGTATGTCTGTGTGTGCAGGTGCCCCTGTGTGTGCGTGTGTGTATGTGTGTGTGCAGGTATCTGTGGGAGGCATCTGTGTGTGTGCATGCGTGTGTGTAGGAGGGTGCCTGTGGGTGGGTGGGTGTGCACCAAGACGTGAACGTGGACTTGAGCTCGGGGCAGGGGGAAATGAGGGTTCTGGGAGCACATCCCACACATAGGGCTGTTCAAGTTCCCTGGCCCCTAGAAAGTTCTCAGAAACTTGATTTTCAGCTCCCCGATCTCCCTGAGAAGGAGGAGAGGAAACAGATGTGTTTCTTCACTGTTTTTTTATCCCCCTGCCCCATCCTAAGAATATTAGTTCCATAAACTTGCTGCATTTGTAACGGGCAGGAAAGGCAGGAGTAGAACCAAAATGGTAAGTAGCACAGGTCAAGGTTCCAGGGGCTCCAGCCCCCCTTCCCCACCTCCCGTGTCCCCAGGAGACCTGCCTGCCCCCTTCTGTGCACACACGTGTGCGTACACACACACACACACACAGAGTCTCTAAGAAGAGCCACAGGGCCCCTGCAGATCAGGAGTTCCTGTGAAAGGGGCAGTGCCCAGCTCTGCCTGAGAGGAGACCCTTCCAAGCTCCATTTCGGGTGTTCCTGCGAGCCTGACATCTGAGGACTTGGAGTGCCCTGAGTTGGGTGCAGAGCCCAGTAGTTCTGATGGGTGCGTGATAATCTCTGCCCAGTGGCAGAAAGAGAAGTTGCCCCAAGCAAAATGCTCCCTGAGAAATCTTGGAGAAGGAAGACACCATGCAGAGGCCCTCGATGGCCATGGGTACCCGAGGAGGGGGGTGTCCCCGCTGTGCATGGGGGAGCAGATCTGGTGTCCCTCTCCTGTGCCGCCTGTCGGGGAGTGGCAGAGGAGAGTGACGCGGGTGGCCGCAGGAGGGAGGTCGGCATCCAGTATGAGCGAGTCTATGGATTTTTCCCAGCTGATCCTGCTGCAGGAAGGTTCTAGCTTTGTGACTCTGAACACACCTCACACATGGGCTTGGGACTTCTAACAGGATCATTTCTCAGGGGCCACGCATCCCTGGAAGGTGTTTTAAAGGTGGTGAGAATTCAGAACTGATATGACCTATATGGACATTCTGAATTTATTAAAACCATAAAAATTCAAGCCCTTTGAAAATGAAAATAAAACATCTTTAGGATTATCATTAATTCAGCAGGAAAATATGCCTCACCTCCAACCTCTCCCTGCTTCTTCCCGTGACAGGGGTCCACTGACCCAATCATGACACACGCAACTTTTGGTAAATTTTCACATGTGAAACTTTTGGTAAATGCACCGATTGTGCAAATGTTCTCCAGGGTGTCAGAATAAGGTTAGGGAATTGTTGTCCTGCCTGCCCTACACAACTTGCTTTCTTCTTGCACCTGAAGCTTTTTCCAGATCAAAATGGATTTGCCTACGGAGAGTGGGACCTGCCTGATGGACACAGAGGAGGACACCAGGATGGGAGAGCCAGGCGCCCGGGCCATAGACAAGGAGGTCGTCTGCCCCTGGGAGAGTGTGGCTGAGGGGAAGGCAGGCTGAGCCAGGCACCCACGAGATGCTCCACGCTGGCTCCAGCCCCACCGAGGCTGGGTGGGGCCTCGGGACATGCGTGCTCATGAACCAAAGTGCATTAAGATCATAATGGGGGCCAGAGAGATAAAATGGGGTGGGTTATAGGGAGGCAGTCTCTGCCTGGGGCTCCCTATGGCCAACTCTGTCCCTTCCTCCTAAGCTTCCCTCCTTCGGGCAGAAGAAAGACACATGGACCAGAAGACTTTACTTGCTGCCTTAAAAATCAATAAAAGGTTGACATGTAAGAGCCTCTTTGATTGGAATGTTAATGTGTGTCTAGTTTCATTAAGTTAAACTCATATGGTGTTCTGGATAAAAGGGACGTTAAGTCACTTCTAAGAACTCCCTCTCTAAGTTGGTTTGTGCTTAATGCTTTTATCAGCCGAGCTTCCCAGGCTGTCGCTTTGACATTTGGCCTCTCACAGGAAGGGGGTGAGGTGGGGAGCCTGGGGGGCAGGCCCTTTCGCCTAGGGCTACCATAATAAGTGATCACCAACTTCATGGCTTAAAATAGACAAAAAACAGAAGAAATTTATTTCTCTGAAAGCCAGAGTCTGAAATCAAGTGTCAGCAGGGCCTCCCTCCCTTCAGAGCCTCTAGGCAGTCATCTTCCTGACCTCTCCCAGCTTGTAGCAGCTCCAGCTGTGCCTTGGCTTGTGGCTGCATCCTCCAGTCTCTGCTCCATCTTCACGTGGCCTTCTCCTCTCTGGGTCTTCTCCTCTTCTATCTCTTACAAAGACACATTACTGGATTTAGGGCCCCCCCTGGTATCCAGGATGATCTCGCCTCAAGATCCATAACTTGATTACATTTGCAAAGACCCTTTTCCCAATAAGGTCACATTCACAGGGGCTGGAAATTAGGACATGGGCATATCTTTTTTTTTATTTTCTTTATCAAAGAAGTTTTGGGTTTACAGAATGATCATGCACAAAGTACAGGATTCTCATATACCACCCCACCACCTTGGGTGTAGAATGTTTGTTACAATTGAGGATAGCCCATTTTTATAATTGTACTATTAAAGTCCATAGTTTAACTTAGGTTTCACTATTGGTGTAGTATAGTTCCGTGGATTAAAAAAAAATTTTATTCTGTTAACATGTATACAATCTAACATTTCCCCTTTTTGATCATATTCCAGATACACATCTCAGTGCTGCTAATTGCATTCACAGTGTTGTGATACCATCACCACCATCCATGACCAGAACTTTTCCATCCTTCCAAATAGGAATCCTGCACATTTTAAGCCTTAACTTCCCATTCCCTACCCCATCCCATCCGCTGGTAACCTATATCCTAGATGCTGACTCTCTATGAATTTGTTTATTCTAATTATTTCACATTAGTGAGATCATATAATATTTGTCCCTTTTTGTCTTTCACTCAATGTGATGTCTTCAGGTTTCATCCATGTTGTTGCATATATCAGGACTTCATCCCCTTTTATAGCTGAATAATATTCTATTGTGTATACATACCACATTTTGTTTACCCATTCATCGGTTGATACACACTTGAGTTGTCTCCATATTTTGGTCATTGTGTATAATGCTGCTGGGAGCTTGGATGTGCAAATATCTGTCTGAGTCTCTGTTTTCAATTCTTTGGGGGTACATACCTAGAAATGGGCTTGGCTGGTCATGTGACAACTTTCTGAGGAATTAACAAACTGTCTTTCACACTCATTTTACATTTCCACCAGCAATGAATGGGTGTTCTTGTTTCTCTATGTCCTCTCCCACACTTGTTATTTTCTGTTTTTTAAATAGCAGCCATTCTAATGGATGTGGAATGGTATCTTGTGGTTTTGATTTGTGCTCCTCTGATGGCTAAAGATGTTGATCATCTTTTCATGTGCTTTCTGGATATTTGTATATCTTCTCTGAAGAGATGTCTGTTCAAATTGGGTTGTGTTCTAGTTTGAAAGCTGCCAGAATGCAATATACCAGAAATGGAACAGCTTTTAAAAAGAGGAATATAATAAGTTGCAAGTTTAAGTTCTGAGTCTGGGAAAATATCCAAATTAAAGCAAGTCTATAGAAATGTCCAATCTATGGCATCCAGGGAAACATACCTTGGTTCAAGAAGGCTGATGATGTCAGGGTTTCTCTCTCAACTGAAAAGGCACATAGCAAACGTGGTGACTTCTGCTAGCTATCTCTCAAGGTTTCTTGTTTTATGAAGCTTGTCCAGGGGCATTTTCCTTCTTTATCTCCAAAGGTCTCTGGCTGCCTGGGCTCTCATGGTTCTTAAGCTTTTTCCAAATGGGTCTCTCTTAAAGGGCTCCAGTAAGCAATCCCACCTTGAATGGGTGGAGACACACCTCCATGGAAACCAACTAATCAAAAGTTACCACCCACAATTGGGTAGATCACATCTCCATGGATAACCAAAAAGTTCCCACCCAGCAATATTGAATAAGGATTAAAGGACATGGTTTTTTTTGTTCTGGGGTACAAAACAGATTCAAACTGGCACATTCTACCTTTTGGACCCCCAAAAGACATGTTCTTTCCAAATGCAAAGTACATTCATTCCATAACAATATCAGAAAGCCTTAAACCATTCCAGTAACAATACAAATACAATAAGAAGTCAGAAATGGTACAAATCTCATCAAAGTTAGTTATAGACATAGTCTGTCCTTAGTCAGAATTCTCTTCTTACTCTGGACCTGTAAAACTCAGAACAAGTTATTGCTGCTAACATACAAAGGAGGGATAGTCACAGGATAATATTCCTATTTCCATAGGGAGAAATTGGAAGGAACACAGGGGTCACTGGACCCAAGCAGTCTTGAAAACCTGCAAGGCAAACTCCATTAGATTTCAAAGTCTGAGAGTCATTTATCTTCAGTACTTTAGAAAGTGGCAGTCCCACCCTTTCCAAGGGCCTGCCCAGCAGCCTGCCTCTGTCCAAATGCAGCCTTGGGGGACACTGGGGAGACCACGTTTTTCTCCACTCTACCCTCTCCAAAGATCAGGGCTGCACCCGGGCTCTCTGCCATCTCCGGGGCACATGCTCAACACCTCCATGTGGTGGCAGCCAGGGTCTCCCCAGTCCCCAAGGAATGTGCTCCACCCACTCCAAGGCTTGAGGGGGCACCACTTTCCCACTGGAATGAATGAGGTGGAAGGCCCACCCTCTGCCTTAGGGGCAAACTCACTTTCTCCAAGTGCTTGGGTGGTTCCACTCTCTTGGCCTGAGGCTTCTTGACTTCAGACCCTAGCCTCCATGTTTCTGCCTCTGAAGATATTTTACCTTCACTTTGTCCCTTTTCTGAGTCTTTTAGTCCAGACTGGCAGCAGTTCCATTTATACAAGTCCCACAGCACTCGTGTTGGCTTTCTATGTCATAAGTAAGGATCATGTCCATTAGTAGAAGGAATTTCCACAAATCCTTCCTGGATAACTCCATCTCCAATCCTGTTTTTTTCTGACATGGCTGACTGGTTCCACATTTGGTTAAAGCCTCATGTAGGGCACTATTTTCTAGGGTCTCCCTTTCTAGAAAATCAGAATTTTCCAGAACATCAATTTCTGTTTTCTTTGTACCCAAGAGTTCAGTTCTTAGCTTATCTCTTTCCTGTCGTTATTTCACTATAATCTGCAAGGAGAAACCAGGCTGCACTTTCCACATTTAATTTGGAAATCTCTTTTGCTAAATGTCCAAGTTCCTGGCTTTTAAAATATGTTTTTCAGCCAAACCACTAGTCAATTTTGCCAGATTATCTGCCATTTTCAAACAAGGATCACTTTCCTTCTAGTTAGCAATGACATATGCCTCATTTCTGCCTAGAGCCTTGTCAACGTTATCTTTAGAGTCCACATTTCTATCAACAGTCTCTTCAAAGTATTCTAGGCCTTCTCTATCAAGCTCCTCAAAACTTCTTAAAAATCTTCCCCTTATCCATTTAAAAAGCCATTCCAACATGTTTGGTATTTGCAAACTGCACCAGCACCCCAGTTCTCCAGTTACTAAAATCTGTTTTAGTTTGAAAGCTGCCAGAATGCAATATACCAGGAACAGAACAGCTTTTAAAAATGGAAATTTAATAAGTTGCAAGTTTGTAGTTCTAAGGCTGGGAAAATGTCCAAATTAAATTAAGGCTATAGAAATGTCCAATCTAAGGCATTCAGGGAAAAATACCTCGGTTCAAGAAGGCTGATGATATTCAGGGTTTTTCTCTCAACTAGAAAGGCCCATGGCATACATGGCAACATCTGCTAGCTTCCTATCCAGGCTTCTTATTTCATGAAGCTCCCCCGGGGCATTTTCCTTCTTCATCTCCAAAGGTCTCTGGCTACATGGGCTCTCGTGGCTCTTGAGCTTTTTCCAAAATGGTTCCCTTACTAAAGGGCTCTAGTAAGCAACCCCACCTTGAATGGGTGGAGACACACCTCCATGGAAACCATCTAATCAAAAGTTACCACCCTGGTTGGTGCGAGAGTGGTGTGGTGGCAGAGTTCTCGCCTGCCATGCCAGAGAACCGGGTTCGATTCCCAGTG
This sequence comes from Myrmecophaga tridactyla, assembly GCA_004026745.1. Lineage (NCBI taxonomy): Eukaryota > Metazoa > Chordata > Mammalia > Pilosa > Myrmecophagidae > Myrmecophaga > Myrmecophaga tridactyla. Next base: position 27,429 of record PVIY010032327.1, read on the forward strand.
CCTGCCCATGCACACACACACAAAAGTTACCACCGACATACAACAAAAAAAAGTTACCACCCACAATTGGGTGGGTCATATCTCCATGGATAATCAAAAAGCTTCCACCCAGCAATAGTGAATGAAGATTAAAGGATGTGGCTTTTCTGGGTTACACAACAGATTCGGACTGGCATAGGTTGTTTATCTTTTTTTGTTGTTAAAAGAAGTATTTCTTTATATATACTGGAATTAATCCTTTATTGGATATGAGGTTTCCAAATATTTTCTCCCAATGTATAGGTTGTCTGTTTACTTTTGTGATAAAAACCCTTTGAGGAACAAAAGTTTTTAATTTTGATGAGATCCCAATTATCCATTTTTTCTTTTGTTGCTTGTGCTTTTGGTGCAAAGACTAAGAAACCCTTGCCTAACACCAAGGTCCTGAAGGTGCTTCCCTGTGTTTTCTTCAAGGAGTTTGATAGTTCTAGCTTCTATATCTTCCATCCATTTTGAGTTTATTTTTGTATATGGTGTGAGGAAGGGGTCATCCTCCTCCTCTTTCTTCTTCTTTTTCTTTTTCTTTTTTTTTTTGCAATTGGAGACCCAGCTTTCCCAGTACCATTTGTTGAAGAGAATATTCTTTCCCAATTGAGTGGCCTTTGCCACCTTATCAAAAATCAGTTGACCATAAACGTGAACATTGACTTTTGAGCTCACAATTCTATTGCATTGCTCTATATACCTGTTCTTGTGCCAGTATCATGCTGTTTTCATTACCATAGCTTTGTAATAAGTTTTAAGATTGGGAATAATAAGAAGTTGGGAAGTGTGGTCCTCCAATTTCATTCTTCGTTTTCCATTTGGCTTCAGCTATTGAGGGACCCTTACCCTTTCTTATAAATTTGATGATCGGCTTTTCCATTTCTGTAAAGAAGGTTGTTAGAAATTTTTTGGCATTGCATTGAATCTATAAATTGCTTTGGGTAGTATTGAGATCGCAATGATATTTAGTATTCCAGTTCATGAACATGGAATACACTTCCATTTATTTAGGTCTTCTTTAACTTCTTTTAGCAATGTTTTGTAGTTTTCCGTATACAAGTCCTTTAAATCCTTGATTAGATTTATTCCTAGATATCTAGTCCTTTTAGTTGTTGTGAATAAAATTTTTAATGGATTTCTTCCAATTGTTTGTTGCTGTATGTAAAAGCACTAATGATCTTTTAATGTTGATCCTGCTACTTTTCTGAATTCATTTATTATCTCCAGGAGCTTTGCTGTGGATTTTTCAAGATTTTCTGTATATAGGATCATATCATCTGCGATTTGGGAAAATTTTACTTCTTCCTTTCTGATTTGGATGCCTTTTCATTCTTTTTCTTGCCTAATTGCTCTGGCAAGAACTTCCAGTACAATGTTGAATAACAGTGGTGATAGTGGTTATCTTTGTCTTGTTCCTGACCTTAGAGGGGAAGCTTTTAGTCTTCCACCATTCAGTAGGATGTTAGCTGTGGGCTTTTCATATGTGCTCTTTAGCATGCTGAAGAACTTTCCTTCTATCCCTAGCATTCTACATATTTTTTATTAAGAAAGTGTGCCATATTTTGTCAAATGCCTTTTCTACATCAATTGAGATGATCACGTGTTTCTTCTGTTCATTCTGTTAACGTGATTTATTACATTAATTGATTTTCTTATGTTGAACCAACCTTACATGCCAGAGATAAATACGTTGGTTTAAGAAGGCTGAAGACCATGGTGTATAATTCTTTTTAAATGTTATTGGGTTTGGTTTGCAGGTATTTTGTTGAGAATTTTACATCTACATTTTTTTCTTGTGGTATATATTTTTG
>PVIY010032328.1:0-29085 GCA_004026745.1 Myrmecophaga tridactyla
AAGTTGGCTGGGAGGGGCCTGAGAGACCAGAGTGGGGGGGCCAGAGGGGGGCAGGGAGGCTGGGTGGGGGCAGGGAGGCCTGAGGGGGTGCATGGAGGCCTAAAGGGACACAAGGAGGTTGGAGAGGGACAGAGAGGTCAAAGGGGGCAGGGAGGCCAGGAGGGAGTCTGCTGGACAGCCCTGGGCCTCAACATTTGGGGAGGTGTGAAGGGGCAGAGGCTGGGCTGCTGAGTGAACAGGGGCTGGGTAGGGGCTGGACCATGAGGACTCTAGGGGCCAAGGAGTATGGGGTCTGAGGGAGCCCATAGGTCTGGGGAACCTCTGAAAGTGGAGGCTCTGCTCTGTCCATCTGCTGGCCTGGCCTCCACCTCTCCAAGCTCCTGAATGTTGAGGAAACCCACAGTCAGGCCACAGAGCCCAGGGGCAGCCTGCAGGATAGGGTCCTGGTGGAAGATGAAGGAGGCCACAGCAAGCTGGAGCACTGTCCTCCCATGGTGTGAAGCCACTGTGCTGCTGCTCCCAGTGGCCCTCATTAGGCAGAGGTTTGCACTTCCATAGGGTGGTCAGGAGAGAGGGGGCAGGCCCACAGCTCTCCTGCCCCACACCCAACACTCACGTTCCCATGGGCATTGTCTAGTTGTTGGTCTGATGTTATCTCTATGATACACTTTTCTCCTGTATTTTCACCTAATATCATGTTACAATTCATAGTTGTGTTTGTTCTTTGGCTTTCCATCCTTGAAAATCAAATGATGCTAGGAACTAGAAAAACAGTTAAGAGGATATGGGCGCTGTTTTCCTAGTACAGGTTCATAAGTATTTACATGTGTTATTCTCGAATCCTGTGATGCTCATTTACTATTTCAAGGTTTGCTAACATAAATGTTAACTTTCTGATATGCGGTTTTTTTTAGGTGACTCCATCTGTGATGGAGGTAAGAAATGGACTTGAATAAATGTGTTTAAGTAAATAAAAAAGTATTTGAAAGTCTGCTTGGGCCATGGCAAGAAAGGGGGAAAATTCAGCTTCCCCAAGTGGAGAATTCTCGATATTCTCACAAGCAGTGGGGACAACCAAAGCAACAGGCTGTGCACCCAATCTTGGGGTTTGTTCATATGAAACTTAACCCTGCAAAGGATAGGCTAAGCCTACTTAAAATTAGACCTAAGAGTCACTCACCCTCCAGAGAACCTCTTCTGTTGCTCAGATGTGTCCTCTCTCTCAGCTGGCACAGCAAACAAATTCACTGCCTTCCCCACTCTACATGGGACATGACTCCCAGGGGTGTGGACCTTCCTGGTAGTGTGGGACAAAATCCTAGAATGAGTTGAGACCCACCATCAAGGGATTAATGAAACCTTCTCTACCAAAAGGGGTAAGAGTGAAATGAGACATACTCTCAATGGCTGAGAGATTCCAAACAGAGTCAAGAGGTTATCCTGGAAGTTATTCTTATGCATTAAATAGATACCACCTGTTTCATGAAGATATAATGGAAAGGCTGGAGGGAACTGCCTGAAACTGTAGAGCTGTATTCCAGCAGCCACATTTCTTGAAGATGTTTATATGATACAGCTTTCACAATGTGACTGTGTGATTGTGAAGACCTTGTGTCTGATGCTCCTTCTATCTACCTTATTGATAGGTGAGTAAAACATATAGATTAAAATTAAATAATTAATGGGGGAACAAATGTTAAAATAAATTTAGTACATTGAAATGCTGGTGAGTGGTGAGTGGGAGGGTTGGGGGTGTGATATGTATGAATTTTTTCTTTTTTCTTTTTTATTTCTTTTTCTGGATTGATGCATATATTCTGAGAGGTGATCATGGTAATGGATATACAACTGTGTGATGCTAATGTGAGTTATTGATTATATACCAAGAATGGAATGACCATATGGTAAGAATGTTCATGTTTATATGTTGTCATGGTTTTTTTTAAAATTTAAAATTAAAAGAAAATAAATATGTTTAGTATAAATTGTATACCTTTATAGAAATATGCTTGGCATTGCAGATTTATATTTTATGTCATTACATTGCATCAGTGAAAGTAACTTCAGGAAGCATCTTTTTTCTATTAGAGCAGTTGTAGATATACAGAAAAATTACACAGAGAGAACAGAGTTCCCACGTGCTCCTTCACATACATACCATTTTGTCTGTTATTAAGTTTGATTAGTGTGGCATCTTTGTTATAGCTGGTAAAACAATATCACTGTAATTGTCCTATTAACTGGAGTCCATGGTTTACATTCGCATTCACTGTTTGTGTTGTGCAGCTTGAGGGTTTGTAAAAGTGTTTGGTCTGGTGACAAGTAGAGCCTGAAGCATCGGGTACATGGTTCCCGTGCTGCCCTTCCACTGCCGCTGCCCTGGACTTTCCATCAACCCAAGGCAAAACCCCTCTCTGCCAGGCATGGACCCCGGTTCCCTGCCTACCCTGGCCCCAGATCCTGCATTCTTTTTGCTGACTATGAATTTGCATATTATGCTTATTTCATATAAGTAACATGACACAGTATTTGTCCTACTGCACTGGCCTTACTTCACTCATCATGATGACCTAGGAAAATATATCTTGACTGTACCAGTTTAAGATTTAATTTACAGGTTATAATTTTAAAAATAATGCACATCAGGAGTTTTTTTCAGAGTATATTTCCAGTACTCAAATTCTGATTTATTTTTACTGCTCTGTAAAGCATATATCTCTTTTAGTTTAAATAATGAAGTAAATTTAATTCTTTTAATACTTTGGTTTGCTATTTACTGATTACATTCTTTTTGTGAAAATGAGGAAGACATATCAGATTATAAGAATAATATGGTACATGCCCCAAGCAGTAAATAAATAGATAAGCAGAGAGGAACCTGAAGAAGAAAACGGAAAAGCGCAGTCAGCCCCATGCTACTGGGTGTGGGCCTCATCCAGGGGCACATGTGCGTGTCGCTGCCAGGCATATGTGTGTGTCACTGCCAGGCATATGTGTGTGTCGCTGTCAAGCATATGTGTGTGTCACTATCAGGCATGTGTGTACATCACTACCAGGCATATGTGTGTGTCACTTCCAAGCGCATGTGTGTCATTGCCAGGTGTACATGCATGTCGCTGCCAGCCATATGTGTGTGTGACTACTAGGTGTATGTGTGTGTCACTAAAAGGCATATGTGTGTGTCACTACCAAGCGCATGTGTTTCACTGCAAGGTGTACGTGTATGTCACTGCCATGTATTATGTGTGTCACTCCTAGGTGTATGTGTGTGTTGCTGCCGGGTGTGCTGCCAGCCTGCGTTGTCTGTACAGTACTCACCTGGGGCTGCCATGGCCATGAACAGCTTCCTGGCTGGTGAGCCAGAAGGCAGTCGGTGCGCCACTTACTTAATGGTCACCTCATGCAAGTGTTGTGATGATGATGAGGTGACTCACGGGGTGTGCAGCTTGTTGCAGGTGTGGTTGCATTTGTGTCTGTTTCTTTGCTCAGGCTGCGTTTCTTTCCACTTTTCCTGCTGAATGGATTGGCCACCTTTTGAATTTTGATTTCTAGAAACATTGAGCTGGTTTGCATTTCCAGAGCTTGAGGGTACACTTTCCTCAAACCCTCATCCAATTTGAACATCAAAAGTCCATTTTATCTTTATGAAAGTGATGGGTGAAAAAAAATAGCTCCTTTATCTTTACAGTTGATTGCTGTCTTTTCAAGTGGTGGTGTTGTGTTTCTTCTTTTGTGAACTCTGTCGGAATTGTCATGAGTGCAGAAGGAGAAGGCAGACATGCTGGCCAGGATAAGTCAGAGGCCTTGCATAATGTGGAAACTCCAATGAGCTCTCATCCAGCTTCAGGTCCGTGTGCCATTTACACCCTTACCTGGGAAGACAGTCACGACTTTGACACAGCTATTTTCTATATCATTGGGTCTTTATTTAATGCTTGAGCTTAATTATGGGGAAATATTGTACAAAGAAAGAAAGAACAGTTTGTGTAATTTTTTTGCTGTTAAAGTATAAGTAACTATATGTAGATCATTCTAAAGATTTAGAGAAATCCATAATTATGGCTTAACCTCATTGTGCTTTGATTACTGATAGTTATGTTAAATAAAATTAGGTTTTGAACCCTAAAATATAAGGTTAAAAATTGGATATTTTTTAAGTTATCAGGTTGGTGCAATGTTTAGAGTATTCTGTAGCATATGTCACAGTCAGCAAGATGCTGGTTTGAAAACTGGTGTTGACGTTAACCTGGTGTGTTAGTTAGATTCAGTTGTCAACTTGGCCAGATGAACATACCTAGTTTTGTTGCTGCGGTCATAAACCAATGGTACATGAACCTCATCTGTTGCCAATTACATCTGCAGTCAGCTATGATTCGTGTCTGCTGCAATGGTGGTCATTTGAATTAATTGGCTGGTGCTTAAATGAGAGGGCACAATGTAGCACAGCCTATGCAGCTCGGCATTCCTCATCTGAGCACTCAGAGCTCAACCCAGGCCTTTGGAGATGCAGAAAGAAGTCACCCTGGGGAAAGTTGTTGGAACCCAAGGGCCTGGAGAGAAGACCAGCAGAGACCATCCTGTGCCTTCCACGTAAGAAAGAACCTCAGTGGAAAGTTAGCTGCCTTTCCTCTGAAGAACTAACAAAACAAATCCCCTTTTATTAAAAGCCAATCCATCTCTGGTGTGTTGCATTCTGGCAGCTAGCAAACTAGAACACCTGGTTTTCTGTTTTCTGCTTTGAAACACGCAACTTGTATCCTTTTTGGTGCTTGCACCCTTGACGTTAGGAGAATACCTCAGCCTGGTAGTATATGTCCAGCTCTTCCCAGGGTCAGACACCAGGAGAGCACGGAGGTGCTGGTGGTCGACAGGTAAGGTGGGAGGTGCTGGTGCCAGACAGGTGAGGTGGGAGATGCTGGCGTTGCAGGTGTCTTGGCACATTCTCCTGGGCAGGGACAAGGGCAGACCCCTGGCCACACACACTGCCTCTTGCTCTGTGGACCCTGTGGCTCTGGCCTCTGGCCATGTTTTTGGCCTTTATCCAAGGCCTTCTCTGTAGGGTTGCACAGGCATGAAAGCCCTTCTGATGAGGCCCTTGAGATGCCCATCAAAGGCCCTGCTGACAGTGTCACACCCACATGAAGGGGTTGAGTTTGAGAATGTGTTTTTCTGGGTCTTGTGTAGTTCTAAGCCATCCCAGGTAATCACTGGGCCACGTTTGGGATCATTTTGTTGCTGTGCTGGGGGTGGTTGGAGGAATGAGGGGTGTTGGCATTTGGTAGGAGGACCCGATGTGCTGGGTTGGCTAGGCCTTCTGTTTGACCTAGGCTGCAATGGGCTGGGTGGGAGGTAGGGCAGGGCGAGGCTGGTGTGGGTGCGGAGGGATCATGGGAGGCTGGTGCGGGTGGGGAGGCATCACTGGAGGATGCTGTGGGCAGGGAAGTGTCACGGGAGGCTGGTGTGGGTGGGGAGGAGTCACGGGAGGCTGGTGGGGGAGGGGAGGGGCTGCAGTGCTGAGGCCTGCCCGAGCAGGCCCTGCCTAGAGGCCCAGCTTTTGTGGGTGGGTTTCCTGGGTGGGTGGGTCTGTTCCTTTCAGACACTCCTACATTTCCAGAACCTACCATTCACAGAGGCCTGTCTACTGATGGGCCGCTTCCAATTTACTTTGATTCTCTTATTTAGGACTGGGAGCTGTAAAACGGTCTCGAGTGTGATTGTAGTGTCCCAGGGTTTGGACAATGGAGGATGAACCATTTGTGGAGGAGGCTGCCCGTCAGATCTCAGCAACATCAGAAATTGAAATGCTCAGTTACTGCAGGCTAGGGCTTGTGGGTAACTGTTTTTAACGACATTGGAGTTATTCTAGCTTTTAAAATTATGTAGGTCAATGTTCCTCTAATTTTCAGTTAGTTATGTACCGTCTTTAATTTGGTCATTTATTTTGCCTGTGTGTGTGTCTGAGTGTGTGGAAAGGATCTGATGCACATGCGTTTGTTTCTGTTCTGTCCATGGTTTGCTCAGAGGTTGGAAGAGCAGTCACAGGACATTTCAGGGCTGAATCTCCCCTGCTGGCGGTTTCTATTCTGGGAGGTCATGAGTGTTGTGACCTGTCCCTGCAGGACGGGGGCAGCCACCTCATGACCCCAGCACCCAGCCATGTGTTCCTGCCTGGCACCTCTGCTGCACCCCAAGATGAGGTTGCTGGAGTGGGCTGTGTGCCGTTCCATGATGCTACTGCTCTTTCCCAGTGCAGGGGTGTCCATAGCCTCCACCCCTAAGCAGCACGTAGCAACCCGAGGCCATCTACACCTCACCAGCTCACTACCCCGTCCCAAGACCCATGTCACCTGCACCTGCTTGATCCACAGACCCCAGGTTCATGTCACCTCACTCGCTTACCCCACAGTCCCAAGTACCATGTCACCTCAACCTCTCACACCCCAGTCCCCAGGTCCTGTGACCTGTACTGCTCAACCCCCTGACCCCAGGCCCATATCACCTGCCCCACTTGGCCCCCAGTCCCCCGGTCCGTGTCACCTCACCCTCTCACCCCCCAGTCCCCAAGCCCATGTCACCTGCACCATGTGGCCTGCAGTCCCCTGGCACATGTCACCTCACCCACTACCCCTTTTTCCCCTGGCCTGTGTCACCTCAACTGCTCAGCCCTCATTCCCCAGGCCCGTGTCACCTCACCCACTCACCCCACAGTCCCCAGGCCCATGTCACCTCACCTGCTCACCCTCCAGTACCCAGGCATGCCGATGATTGAGCATCCACATAAGACAAGGCTGTTGCAGTTTGAGACTCTATCTTTAATCTGCGCTTTCTCTCTCCCCCTCTTTCCTGCTGTGATTTATTTGCTGAGGCAGCTTGTTCTCGCAGCCAGGCACTGGTTACACACCCCCATGGTGTGCTTGAGTGTATTCATGTGTCCCCCATGTCCTGTAAAGTGGTTCTAGAAACATGATCAGATACTGGTTTGAATATTTGGAAGGATATTTGGTAGGTGGTGCTTGTGCTTCCTGCTGTCTGTCTGTCTCTCTCCTTGGGGAAGATCTGTTATTTCAAAATTCAGGGTTGCAAAGTGGAGGTTTTCTCAAACTGTTCTTCTTTCCTTACTCTTTGGCTAGAAAATTCTGGTGCAGAGTTTTCCCTACCCAGCCCTCTGATACCCTCAGGCACCATTCCTAGAAGAGGCTGTATGCCTGACCCAAGTCTTTTATGGACCAGCTTTCATAGTAGTGAGTTTGTTTCCTGTCACCCAACAAAGGTGGCTAATGAAGGATTTGGGGTTTGTATTTTTTGGTGATTATATGAGATCAAGGAATTTTAACACATTCATTGTGCTTCACATCATTCAATCTCAGTTTTTCTTTTGAATTTCCAGTTGCCTAGTCTTCAGCCAATGGGAACCCTTTGACACTAGATTGTGACAGCTTTGTTTTCAGATATGGCAGGAGGTTTCAGGCTCATTTTTGTATTTCCTGCCCCATATCTAGAATCTTCTGTTTCCACCAGGAACATGGGGAACTGTGGCTTCTGTACGAGTTCTTGTATTTAGGTGTTTTCCCTGGACAAAGTAGAGCATTTTTTAAATAAGAAAATATGTCCTGAGTTCATACTGGTATTTCTAATCCAAATTTAGGCCTGCAGGGTTAATCCAAATTAAGTCTTTGAGTTCACGCATCTCTTCCATCTCTGGTACCCCCATCCCAAACCCTAGCAGCCACCAGCAAAACTCCCTGCTTGTGTTTCCTTATCCTATGACATGTATACAGCAATTTCAGATCAGCAGTGCCAGTGCTCATTAACAGCTACATGATGACTGAAAGCACTGTGTTTTTTTTTTTTTATAGATATTTGTCTCTCTGTCCTTAAAATATATCCCATTAAGGATGTACAGCACTTACTCTGTTTTAAACTTATAAAATAATTCTTCTCCATTAGGCTAGGCTGCTTATTTGATATGTTTAAGTTCATTGATTTCATTTTGCTTTCAAGTTATAAGCATTGAAAATTTTCCTTTTCTTTTTTTTTCTTTTCATCATTGGTACACACCTGGAACCTAACACAGGTCTCCTGCATGGTAGGTGAAAATCCTGCCACTGAGCCACTGTCACACAACCCAGCATTGAACCTTTTTCTTTTTTATTTTTTTTTTAACTTTTTTTATTCTATAGTATAATGCAAAAACAAATCAATGGAATTAAAAAGCAATAGTTTTCAAAAAACTCTTCAACACGTGTTCATAGGACAGATCCCAGTGTGTGTCATGGACTCCCATATGAACTTCTCATCTTTTTCCATCTAGCTGCTCCCGACGACAGGATGCTAGCGGGCTTAACTTTTTTTTATCATCACAATAAACTTTTTTCCCTTATTTTGTGAAAAATAACATATAAACAAAAAAGGTGTAATTTCAAAATAAAACACCACAATTTGCTGTAGAGTGTGCTTCACAGTTTGACATGGGTTACAATTTCACAACTTTAGGTTTTACTTCTTAGCTACTGTAAAATACTGGAGATTAAAAGAGATATCAATTTAATGATTCAGCATTCATATTAATTGTTAAACCCTTTCTTCTCAGTATAACTCCACCATCACTTTGATCTTACATCCCTCTATTTAGGAGTGTTTGGGCTATGGAATTTCTAAATTTTTCATAATGGAAGGGTCCTTCACTAATACGGGGTAGGGAGGTGGAACTATCTGATGTTCTGGAGACGTTGGGCATGGTTTCAGAACTTATCTGGCCTGTGACCCATCTGGAGGTTGAAGGTTTCTGGAAAGTTACTCTAGTGCCTGGAACCTTTGTGGAATCTTATATATTGCCCTCAGTGATGTTTAGGATTGGCTGAAATGGTCCTGGCTGGGGGTTGGCAGGTTATGACAGGTAGCAAGGTCTACCTGAATCTTGCATAAGAGCAACTCCCAGAGTAGCCTCTACACTCTATTTAAACTCTCTCTGCCACTGATAACTGTATTAATTATACTTGTTTTCCCCATTTTGGTCAGGATGGAATTGTTGATGCCATGGTGTTAGGTCTGGATTCATCCCTGTAAGTTATCTCCAACATTACCAGGGAGTCTTTTACCCCTGGATGTCATGTCCCACTTAGGTGGGAGGGCAATGATTTATTTGCAGAGTTGGGCTTAGAAAGACTGAGGCCACAGCTGAGCAACAACAGAGGTCCTCCAGAAGTAACTCTTAGGCATACCTAGAGATAGTCTAAGCTTCTCTGCTACTTACGTAAGCTTCACAAGAGTAAGCCTCCTGATCGAGGGCATTGCCTATTGATTTAGGTGTCCCAAAATTTGACACAGTATCAGGGACTTCCCTGATGGTAAGGTTTAATAGTTCCATATTCTTTCTCCCATCCCTCAGGGGACTTTGCCAATACTTTTTGATTATCTGCTTATTATACTCTTGGATGTATCCAGGCATTACAATAATCTATCCAGGATTAAAGGACCTCTTTCTTTTTCTGTGCTCCCTGTGTTTCAGTTGTTCAAATGAGCAATACAGATAGGATGAATTAGATTATGTACTACAGAAAATTTCAGTTCCAGACCAAATAAACCTTTCTTCCTTTGCCTCAAAGAGTATGGGTGGTTCTAAAATACAGACATTGTCTTTTCTACCCCTGTATTCTGAATTACTTTAACCCCAACCTGTTATGGTTCATTCTTATCTCTAAATATCAGGTTATATATACACAAAACAGTCTTTCAAAATCCAGAAATAATTATCACCACTCCAGATTTAATGTTGCTGCTCTAAAAGCCTACAATCTAGGTCCCTGTTATCTTACGAGCATTGTCTAAAGGTGACTATTCCATTCTTATTCTTTTGTAAGTTTTTATACAGATTCTAGCTATTCTGTATTATAATTCTCTGATTTTACCTTTATGCTGGTCATAAAAGTGGACTCATACATTATTCATCATTTGTGTCTGGCTAATTTCACTCTGCATTATGTCCTCAGGGCTCATCCATCTTGTCATGTGCTTCAGAATGTCCTTTTGTCTTACTGCTGCATAATATTCCACTCATCTGTTGATGGGCATTTGGTTTGTTTCCTTCTTTTGGCCAATGTATATAATGCTGCTATGAACATTAGTGTGGAAACGTCTGCTTGTGTCATTGATTTCAGCTCTTCTGGGTATATACCAAGTAGTGCTATTGCTGGATCATTGGGCAACTTGATATTTAGGTTCCTAAGGAACTACCAAACAGTTTTCCATCGTGTCTGCACCATTAGTGCATAAATGTCCCAGTTACTCCATATCCTCTGCAACATGTATAGATTCCTATTTCTTTAATAACAACCATTCTTAGAGGTAGGAGGTGGTATCTCATTGTATTCTTGATCTGCATTTCCCTTATAGCCAATGAAAATGAGCATCTCCATGGGCTTATGAGCCATCTGTATATGCTCTTCAGAAAAATGCCTATTCATATCTTTAGCACATTTTGTGATTGGGCTGTTTCTTTCTTTTGTTGTTGAGTTGTATGCTTTCTTTGTATATACAGGAAATCAAATTTTTGTCCAATATGTGATTTCCAAATATTTTCTCTCATTGAGTTGGCTTCCTCTTCACCTTTTTGACAAAGTGGTTTGAGGTGCAGAAGCATTCGATTGTGAGGAATTCCCATTTGTCTATGTTTTCTTTTGCTGCCTGTGCTTTGGGTATAAAGTTTAGGAAGCTACTTCCTCTTACTTAGTCTTGAAGATGTGTCCCTGCATTTTCTTCTAGAAGCTTTATGGAGCTAGTTCTTACATTTTAATTTTTGTGTAAGGTGTACGATAGGAGTCCTCTTTCATTATTTGGGTATTGATACCCAGTTCTTCTGTGCCTAATTATTGAAAAGACTATTTTGTCCTAGTTCACAGGATTTGGGGGCCTTGTGAAAATCAGTTGACCATAGATTTGGTGATGACATGTTGGTCTTCTGTCTGGTCTCTTTACCTGTGATTGGTTTGTTGAGATCTTCTATTTCTCCCTGAGCCAATATAGCTTGTTTGTGTGCTTCCCGGAATTTGTCCACTTCATCTAATATATTTGCATATAGTTTCATCTATATATTTCATCTATATATTTGCATACAGTTCTTGATAGTATCATCATATGGTTTCTTTTATTTCTTCAGTGTCTGTGGTATTGTACCCTTTTCATTTCTAATTTTGTTTACTTGCATCCTCTCTCTTTTTTTCTTTGTCAGTGTTGCTAATGGCCCATCAATTGTATTGATTTTCTCAAAGAACCAACTTTTGGTTTTATTGACTCTTTCTATTTTTCTTTTGTTCTCCTATTCATTTATCTCTGCTTTAATCTTTGTTATTTCTCTTCTTCTATTTGCTTTGGGGTTAGTTTACTGTTCTTTCTCAAGTTCCTCCAGGTGTGCTCTTAAGTCATTGATTTTTGCTCTTTCTTGTTTTTTAATATAGGCATTTAGCACAATAAATTTCCCTCTCAGCGTAGCCTTTGCCAGATCACATAAGTTCTGATAAGTTGTCATTTCATTTTCATTCAGATGGTGGTGAGTCTGTCAGACACTATGGTCAGGGTTCGGGAGTAGCCTAGGACACGAGGCTGGTGCCTGCAACCTTTATGCACTGGCCACAAACTGCAGGAAACAGGGAGTGGGAGGCAGTGCTCAGGAGGCATGCAGGAGAGGTGGGTTTGACTGCACTTGGGGTTGGGTTGGAGGGAAGCTATGTGAACTAGGGCTGGTGGGGTGGGGGTATCTGGAGTGCAGGAAATGGGAGCAGGTGATAGGGCTTCTGTGCATGGGTTGTGGGGTGAGTTGCTGGTCATGGGGCTGTGCTGGTGAGGGCAGTGCACCCAAGGAGTACAGCCTGGCTTACTCCCTAGTCCCGTGTTCCAGTCCGTGCACTCCTGTGGGCTCTGTGCCTTTGCACTGGCCTCCAGCTTTCTGCCTCTCAGTTCCTTGGCCTCTGCAGCCAGGGCTGCCACAGGTGGTGCAGAAGCTCACCCAGGTCAGCTGCACTCCTGATTTGCCACCACAGTCACCCTCCTGTCAATTCTCTACCTCTTCAGTGTAGCAGGGCTCATCTCAAACTCCTCTAGTCAGTCATCTTCCTGGAGGCCCAGCTTTGAATCGTTTGGTTTAGTTTTTCCTTTGTGTGAAATGTTCACATGGCTCCAAAGTCAAATGTTCCAACCCATGTCAGTTCAGAGATACAAGGCGTCCTTGAAACTCTCAGATTTTATAGTTAATTAAACTGCCAGCTGTTGTACTAGTTTATTATACATTATTATCAATAATGTTTACTTGAAGCTGTTTTTAGTGTAGAATAAGAAATAAGAAGAATTCTGCATTTCCCTTACCGCTTTATCCATTCAGAATCTTTTCTAATGGCAGAGAAAAAGCTTTAACACAAATCCATGGGTTTTCTACAGGCGGATTGGTAAAAAAGAATATGGAGACCAAGAAAGATTATGAGAAGTTGCAGCAGTCACCAAAATCTGCCAAGAAACTATCTTAATGACTTCTGTAAATTCTTGACATTTTAACTGTCTCTTTCCTATGTTTGCCTTTAAAAATTAGAGGCGAGTTGTAAAATTTGTCTTACCCCAAAATTTATAAATTAAAAAAATATTTTAATTGTGAAATATAAAATGTATAAAGAAAAAAAAAGAAAAATTTTCAAAGCTCATTTCAACAGATTTCACAGTTTGTTAAGGGTTACCATTCTACTATTTTACATTTTTCCTCCTATCTAGCTGGTCCAAAACACTGGAGGCTAAAAGAAGTGCCAGTATAATGATTCATCAGACATACAGTTTTGTCAAATCCTATTTTCTCTGTTAGAACTCCAATTTCTCCTCTGATTATTCTCCCAATCTATAGGGATCTTTAGGCAATGCCTGTTCTGAATTATTCATGTTGAGAAGGGGTGTCAGGAGTAAAGGATAGGGAAATGTAATTAGTTCATAATCTCAGAGAGGCTGGCCACTCTCAGTTTTAGGAATTATTTGACCTAGGAAACCTTTTGGATTTACATGGTTCAGGAAAGCAAACTTAGTGCATGAAACTTTTATGGAGTCTCATTTTGAGAACTAGGTGTTCTTAAGAGGTAGCAGGGGTGATGTTAGTTGGGATTTAGTAAACCATGGCAATTAGCATTAACTGAAGCTTGCATAAGTGTCCCTTCCAGAATTGCCTCTTGACGCTATTGATCTCCATTAGCCATGATGCCTTATTTTATTATGCTTCTTTTTCTCCTTTTGGTCGGAAGGTGGTGCCAATCTCACTATGCCAGGGCCATGCTCTTCTCCAGGAAACATGCCCCACGTTGTCAGGGAGAGTTTTTCCCCTGGGTGTCATGTCCCACATATACTGGGAAGAGTAATGGTGTTCCTTAGGAGTTGGGCTTAGAAAGAGGCCACAGCTGAGCAACAAAAGGGGTTTCCTCAAACAACTCTTACGCCTCTTTATAGGGAGTCTTCACTTCTCCACTACAAAAATAAGTTTCATAAGGGCAAACCCCAAAATCCAGGGCTTGGCCTATTTTATTAGGAGTTCCCAATGATTGAGAGGGTACCCAGGCTTTCCCAGATGGGAAAGTTTAATAGTTGCATTTTTTTTCCTTGGACACTCCAGAGACTCTACAAATACTTTTAAATGATCAGCCCAGCATAATCTGAGATGTATCCAGGTATTACATTAAACTTTACAGAATTACATGTTCTCGTGACTTTTCTAGGCTCCAGGAGTTTGGTTTGTTTAAATGAACTATCCAGACAGGTTGATTTACATTTTTGTAACAGAATATTTTTGTTCTAGATATAATAAACCTCTCTGCCTTTGGTCTCCTATAGTAGCAGAAGATTTAGAGTACATGCAGTATCATCTTTTACCCTGTATTCTGATTTGCCAGATTGGCTTCATTTTTTAAACTCTAATTGAGGGCTGATCTCTTTCTCGATTACTTTGTCATTTTAGGTAGCTATGCTCACTTTTAAGGATGCAGCACTCTGTTTCCAGGTCTTAGGTGTTGCACAGTCACTAAAACTTACAAGAAATGCCAGTTGACCCCCACACAGCTCAGTGTCTCAGAATCTAGAAATACGCTTACAACTTCACTAACTGTGGCTGCTAGAAGGGCTTACAATCAAGGCTCTGATTTTCGTATAAGTATTTTCTGAAAGAGACTTTAACATATTTGTTATTCGTATTTACCTTATTTTGTACACCTTGTCCCCAAGATTTATTCATCTTGCTGTGTGCCTCTAGACATCTTTTTGTAGTGGCACCATATTCCATCACATAAACCAATTGCAGTTCACCATTCTGCTTCTCAGTCATCGAACCTTTCAGCTCCCGCCATCTGCTGGGCATCATGGATAATTTCCCAAATAAACAAATCATGTCTTACAGTATCCTTGCTTGGTTGTACAAGCAGCAGCACTCTCAATTTTAGTCAATTTTCATTGGTCTGTAACTGCAAAGAACCAAAAAACATAACATAATCAACTATCAAATCAAAACTACCCTTGGGGGGTGCAAGTGTAGTTCAGTGGTAGAATTCTTGCTTCCCATGTAGGAGACCTGAGTTCAAATCCTGGGCCATGACCTCCCAAAACAGCAACAACCATAGAAGTACACCATATCTCTTGTCCCCACCCCCCAAATTAGCTTGCTGCCTGTGGTAGTGCTATAGTGATGTTGATAGCTTCTTGTTAACTAATGGCCATACCACGCATTTTTAATTTTCCCCCTATACTCCTTGTCATGGGCAGGTTCATGTGTAAATTTGACCAGGTGGTGGTACCTGTTTGTCTGGTTGGGCAAGTGTTGGCCTGTCTGTTGTGATGAGGACATTTCATAGAATTAAATCATGACCACGTCAGCTGCATCCACAGCTGATTCAATTTTTAATCAGCCAGGGGGATTGTCTTCTGCAATGAGTGAAGCCTGATCTTTTTTTTTTTTAAATTTGCATATGGGCAGGAGGCACCAGGGATTGAACTCCAGACCTCCAGCACGGCAGGTCGGAGCTCTGCCTGCTGAGCCACGGCAGCTGCCCTGAAGCCTGATCTTATCACTGGAAGACTTTTAAGGAGGATTCAGAAGAGACAGGCTGCTTCCTTCTTCAGCTGGCAAGTATCTCCTGTGGAGTTCATCCAGACCCTCAGTCAGAATCATTGGCTTCTCAGCCGTTCCTATGGATTGTGGATTCTACGTTTCCATGGTTATGTGAGATAATTTTATAAATTTTATATTTATGGATATATCCTGCTGATTCTGTTTCTCTAGAGAACACTAACTAATACAACTTGTTACCAGGAGTGGCTCTTAAGAAACAGAAATTTAAAAATGAATTTTTATGAATAGTTTTCTACTCTGACTGGACCCAAAGGCACTGAAGACTCTGTTTCCCATAATCAGAATGATACTGCCAATCCTTTGGAAGAGGTAGTCAAATATCACCATTCAATTCTTCTAATGCTTTGCTTGTACAAGCCAGGCTCTGGGGGATAATGTTTTTGACACCTTTATGGAGTTTTGTGGAAATATGAGGTTTAGAGATGCTGGCTGGTTGTTGTTAGATACACTGGACACACTAAGGAGTGAAAGAGATGAGCTTAAGGCTTGAAACGAGAAGCTTAAGTGCTGTCTGATATATGTAAACATTTTTATGAGTGTCCTGAAGGAAAATCTTATTTCCTGTATCCATGGACTGGACATCTCTGAAAATCAGACTCAGAATCTTATTGTTAGGGCAGCAACTTTGCAACATAAACTGAAAACTCAATCTTGCATGGTGTCTGCCATTAAAGTGAGGACATTGATTGGAAAGAGTGGTATCCTGAAAAACGGTATGGTGACATATAGAATGATAGTGATGTTGGGGGCGTTGTTGAAACCCTAGGTTATGCTGAGTGCTTTCTAGATAACACTGTAATACTTTCCCCTGAGGACATAACAGCCCCACCTCCAGCCTGCCTTGAGGAGTTGTCCACCCAACCTCCCCCTGATGGGATTATCCCTAGAGTGATTAATCCTGCTTTACCAGATGAAACTGCAAATGAATGCCCTGAAGCAAATGTCTTGGAAGATATTTCTAATCCATTTCATGACCAACCCCCACCACCCCTCCTTTCTTCCAGACCTATAACTAGGCTAAAGTCCCAACAGGCCTCTAAAGGTGAAATACAAAGTATCATACATGAGGAGGTACATTCTACTCCAAAAGAACTGTGTGAGTTTTCCAATTTACATAGACAGAAATCAGGGCAATATGTGTGGCAGTGGATTTTAAGGGTGTGGGATAACTTTTGGAAGAATATAAGGCTGAAGCCCGATATGGGCCCAATAACCAGAGATTCTGCATTCAGTGTAATAACTTGAGTGGTTAGAAAAGGCATTAACAGTTTGTTTGGATGGATGGCTGAAACACGGATCAGAAGGTGACCAACATTACGTGAGGTTGAAATGCCAGAGCTGCCCTGGTATAATGTAGATGAGGGGATCCAGAGGCTGAGATAGACTGGAATGTTAGAGTGGATTTATCATGCAAAGCCTGCTCTTACACCTCAGGAATTCCCAGAGGATACACCTTTTACCATGCAGTCAGAAATAAATTTGTGAGACTAGCAGCACAATCCCTGAAGAGGCCTGTAGTTGCACTTCTCTGTAGGTCAGACATTACTGTGGGGACTGCTGTCACTGAGCGGGAATCCTTAAACCTAATGCAGATGATGGGATCCTAAGTTGGCAGAAGTCAGGTGGCCACACTTAATCATCAAAGATAGGGTGGATGTGGCTATTAAAATAGACAGCAGACTCAAAGCAGGTATCAGAATAATCTGATTCGCACTAATTTGTGGCGTTGGCTAGTAAATCATGGGATACCTAGTAATACAATAGATGGACAGTCTACTAAATTCTTGTTTGAGATGCATAAACAAAGAGTTCTAGGTCAAGTGAACAGAAGTGTTACATGAATTACCAAAACAGAGTCACGACCCTTAGTCAATTTCCAGACTTGAGACAATTTATAGACCCAGTTCCCCTTGAAAAAAGAGGAGGCCAGGTCTCTTTAGGAGAGAAACCTGTTACATGACCAGAAATGTATGCTATTAATCTTCCACCAAGCCTTCCACAAGGAGATCCTTGGCCTTTGACCAGGGAAATGGTACACTGGGGAAAAAGAAAAGATCAGCTATTTCAGGGATTGTTAGATACTGGTTCAGAAGTGACATTAATTCCAGGGGACACAAAACGTCACTCTGGTCCACCAGTCAGAGTTGGGGTTATGGAGACCAGGTGATCAATGGAGTTTGAGCTCAGTTCTGCCTCACAGTGGGTCCAGTGGAACCCCAGACCCATTCTGTAGTTATTTCCCCAGTTCCAGAATGCATAATTGGAATAAAAATACTGCTCAACTGGCCGAATGCCCACGTTGGCTCTCTGAATTGCAAAGTGAGAACTATTATGATGGGAAAGGCACAGTGGAAGCCACTAGAACTACCCTACCTAGCAAAATAGTAAATCAGAATTATTACTGGATTCCTGAAGGGATTGCATAAATTACTGCCACTCTTAAGGACTAGAAGGATGAATGGCTGGTGATTCCCACAACATACACATTCAATTCTCCTGTTTTTCCTGTGCAGAAAACAGATGGGTCTTGGAGGATGACAGTGGTACATCGTAAGCTCAACCAGGTGGTAACCCCAATTGCAACTCTTATTTCAGTTGTGTTATCATTGCTTGAACAAAGCAATACATCCCCTGGTACCTGGCATGCAGCTATAGATCCGGCAAATACTTTTTTTCTCAATAGATGTTAGAAAGGACCTCCAGAAACTGTTTGCTTTCAGCTGACAAGGTCAACACTGTGCTTTCACTGTCTTATCTATGGTATATCCACTCTCCATCCCTATATCATAATCTTGTCTGCAGGGACCTAGTTCATTTCACCCTCCCACAAGACTTCACACTGATCTATTGTATTGATTATATCATGTTGATTGGATCTAGTGAGCATGAAGTAGCAACTATCCTAGGCTTACTATTAAGGCATTTGCATGTCAGAAGATGGGAAATAAATTCAACAAAAATTCCACCTCAGTGAAATTTCTAGGCGTCCAGTGGTGTGGGGCATGTCGAGATATCCCTTCTACAGTGAAGGTTAAGTTGCTGCATCTGGCCCCACCAACAGCAAAAAAAGAGGCAGAATGCCTAGTTGGTCTCTTTGGATTTGGCGACAACATATTCCTCATTTGGGTGTGCTTCTCCAGCCCATTTATCCAGTGACAAGAGAAGCTGCTAATTTTGAGTGGAGACCTGAAAAAGAGGAGGCTCTGTGACAGATCCAGACTGCTGTGCAAGTTTCTCTGCCAATTGGGCCATATGATCCAGCAGATCCTATGGTGCTGGAAGTGTCAGTGGCAAATAGAGATGCTGTTTGGAGCCTTTGGCAGGCCCCTATAGGAGAACCATAACAAAGACCCTTAGGATTTTAGAACAGAGCCTCACCGTCTGCTACAGATAACTACTCTCCATTTGAGAAATAGCATTTGGCCTGCTGCTTGGCCTTAGTAGAGCCCGAATTTTAACCTTGGGCCACGAAGTTGCCATGAGACCTGAGTTGCCAATCATGAGGTGGGTGTTTTCTGACCCACCAAGCCATAAACTTCGGCATGTTCACCAGCACTCTATTGTAAAATGGAAATGCTATATACGAGATAGAGCCAGAGCAGGTCCTGAAGACACAAGTAAGTTACATGAGGAAGTGGCCCAAATGCCCATGGTCTAAACTCCTACCACATTACCTTCTCTTTCCCAGCCCAGAGCTATGGCCTCTTGGGGAATTCCTTACAGTGAACTGACTGAGGAAGAGAAAACTCGGGCCTGCTTTACAGATGGTTCTACATGATATGCATGTACCAACCAAAAGTGGACAGCTGCAGCAATACAACCCCTTTCTGGGGTGTCCTTGAAGGACACTGGTGAGGAGACATCCTCCCAGTGGGCAGAACTTCAAGCAGTGTACCTGGTTGTTCATTTTTCTTGGAAGGAGAACTGGCCAGAGTTGCATTTGTGTACTGACTTGTGGGCTGTTGGTAATGGTTCGGCTTGATGGTCAGGGATTTGGAAAGACCAGAGTTGGAAAATTGATGACAAAGAGGTCTGGGGAAGAAATATGTGGCTAGACCTTTCTGGGTGGGATAAAAACATGGGCATATTTGTGTCCCATGTGAATGTGCACCAGGGGGTGACTTCAGCAGAGGAAGGATTTAATAATCAAGTGGATGAGATGACCCATTCACTGGATACCAGTCAGCCTCTTTCCCCAACAACTCCTGTCATTGCCCAATGGGCTCATGAACAACGTGATCATGATGATAGGGATGGAGGTTATGCATGGACTCAGCAACATGGGCTTCCACTCACCAAGGCTGACATGGCTACAGCCATGGCTGAGTGCCCAATCCGCCAGCAGCAGAGACCCAAATGCAGTCCCTGATATGGCACTATTCCCTGAGGTGACCAGCCAGCTCCATGGCAGCAGGTTGATTACATTGGACCACTCCCTTCATGGAAGAGGCAGTGATTTTTTCTAACTAGAGTACACACATAGTCTGGGTATGGGTTTGCTTTCCCTACATGCAATGCTTCTGCCAAAACTACCATCCATGGGCTTACAGAATGCCTTATCCATCGTCATGGTATTCCACACAGCATTGCTTCTAATGAAGGAACACACTTCACAGCAAGTGAAGTGTGGGAATGGGCACATGATTACGGAATTCTCTGGTCTTACCATGTTCCCCATCATCCAGAAGCAGCTGGATTGATAGATCGGTTGAATGGCCTTTTGAAAACTCAATTACAGTGCCAACTAGGTGGCAGTACCTTGCAGAGCTGGGGTAATGTTCTCCAGGAAGCTGTGTATGCTCTGAATGAGTATCTGCTGTCTGGTGCTGTTTCTGCCATAGCCATGATCCATGGGTCCAGGAACCAAGGGGTGGAAATGGGAGTGGCACCATTCACATAACTTCTAGTGATCCACTAGGAAGATTTTTGTTTCCTGTCCCTGTGCCCCTGAGCTCTGCTGGTCTACAGGTTTTAGATCTAAAAGGGTTAGTGCTTCCACCAGGAGAAACAACATTGAGTCCATTGAACTGGAATCTAAGACAGCCACCTGGTCATTCTGTACTACCCATGCCCTTGGATTAACAAGCCAAGAAGGGGATTACATTACTGGCTGGGGTGATTGACCTTGACTATCAGGAGGAAATAGGACTGCAACTACACAAGGGAGGTAAAGAAGTGTTTTCGTGGAATATAGGCAATCCCCTTGGGCATCTTTTAATACTACCATCCCCTGTGATTACAATCAATGGAAAACTGCAACAACCCAATCCAGGCAGGACTACCAATGGCTCTGAAACTTCGGGGATAAATGTTTGGGTCACACCACCAGGCAAAGAACCATGGCCAGCTGAAGTGCTTGCTGAGGGTAAAGGGAACATGGCAAGGGTAGCGGAAGAAGGAAGTGATAAATATGTACTAAAACCATGTGATCAGTTACAGAAATGAGAACTGTAATGCTGTTTTGTTCATGTTATACTGTAAGTTGTAAGATAATCAAGTTTAGAATGAATATTATGCAAGGACTTGCACCCTTTTCTGGAGATATTTAATGTGTTTCCAGTTATATGCAGGACAGTTGAGGATTGTTAGGTGAAAGAAAAAATGTGTGTTTTATTGTTTTTTATTTAGAAATTAGGTATGGCTTAAGATGATGAGTGTTCTAGTTTGCTAGCTGCTGGAATGCAACACGCCAGAGATGGATTACCTTTTACAAAAAGAGGATTTATTCCATTAGTTCCTCAGAGGAAAGGCAGCTAACTTTCAACTGAGGTTCTTTCCTACCCTGGAAGGCAAAAGGTGACTTCTTCTGGCCTTCTCTCCAGGCCTCTGAGTTCCAACAACTTTCCCCAGGGTGATTTCTTTATGCATCTCCAAATGCGTGTGCTGAGCTGTGAGTGCAAAGATGAGGGATGCTGAGCTGCTTGGGCTGTGCTACGTTCAGCTCTCTCATTTAAGCACCAGCCAATTAAATCCAACATCATTCATTGCAGCAGGCATGCCTCCTAGCTGACTGCAGATGCAATCAGCAACAGATGAGGTTCAGGTACCATTGGCTCATGTCTACAGCAATAGAATTCCATGCCTACACCTGGCCAAGTTGACGACTGAATCTAACACCACAAAGATCATATTTTTTGTCCTAGTCCCTAAGTACCAACAAAAGAACATTATGAGGGAAAGTTGTTCTCTAGCAGGTTTTAAACAGTTTCAGAGTAGAGTAGCTGCAACAATGGTGCTTCTAGAATTTTCCAGTGGACAGGCCAGTGTGGGCCCATCTGTTGGCAGCAGATGCAGTTTCCTATCTCCCCACCCCCATGGGACCTCTGTGTTAGGGAAATTCTTTTAAGCCGCACCACTGTGCTGTAAGGGTCATCTACTTGGCTGTTATGCTTGTTTTTGTTATTGATTAGCTATACTACGAATGTATTTGCCCACATGAGAGCTCGTCTGTCTCATCTTCTCTGTCGAACCAGTCAATTGGGTCAAAAAACCAAAATCCCAGAGGGAAGATATTGAAATGGGTTAATGACTTCAGTCATTAAACAACAGAAATTGACCACGTTAGGTTTGTGGCTGAAGAGGGTGAAAGAGGCTGGAAAGGAAAGTCTCCTCCAACAGAACCTTATTCATTGTCTTGCCTTTTGATGCATTCAAATGATTTACATATCTAAAACCTAAAATGAAAGCAATATTTAAAATTGAATCAAAACAAACATTAAACCAAATTGCAAATTAAATTGACATGATCAGTCAAAAAAATCATTTGTGAAAAATAATTTTGATTTACTCTTAGCAGAATAAATTCTGAGCAAAAATAAATTTTGAAATTTACTCTAGCATTATATAATTGATAATGTAATCATCAATTGATAGTGGTATAGTAATTACTAATGTGGTAATCCTAAAACTTTCTTGTATATATTGTGAAATAGAGAAACTTAGTACATTTATTCACTTGTTAGAAACTAGGGTCCTCTCTGGGAGGAGCGAGCCATGACACAGAGGAAGGAGAGAAACAGCACTGATGATTTGGAGTAAGAATCAGGGATATCATGTCTTTATGTCTCTATAAGCGGACCTGAGTACAAAATATGCATGCATGTGTGGAGGTGTATACATATACACACATCTATGCATGCACACGTGTATACAAACACAGGTACACATTCACATTCTCTATACATGAAAATGCAGGTATTATATGATAAATATAAACATACATTTATATTTGACTAATATAATGCTATATGTTTATTGCATACCAACATTTTATAGTATGTTATATACACATAAGGACTTATACCTCAGTCATATGCATGTGCTGTATGTGAGTGTGTGAGTGTGTGTTTAACACACATGCTTGGTGAATCAGGAAGCACTGCAGTTCTAGGGCCAGTCAACTCACCAAGGAATGGAACTTGCTGTCTAATACCATTGCTCACAAACAGCCCAGGTTCATTAGGAAAAAGAATGATTCCTGGTTTGGGGAAGAGAAAATTAAAAGTGAGACTGATTTATCCTCTTGTGCACAAAAAAAAGCAGCTGGAAGTGCTCCGAAATTGTCAGGAATATTAGCAGAGATCAGGACCTATCTCCTAAGGGCTCTCACCAGTCATACCCGGGAAAATCTGTGCACCAAAAATTAAAATGATAATAGTATGGGTAACAGATCCATGACTCCATACTGATAAACAATAGTGGGATGCAGGGCTGGAAGATAAATCTTTTCTAAAGAAGAATATCAGCTAGTTGATTAGAAGAGATCACAGAAATAAAAAATCACTATTGTGTAGCCTCTGAAACTGAAAATAACTGAATTTGGCAAGTATTCTCAATGGATTCTATAGCCACTGGGTGGGAGCAAGTTATCTGTACCCTCAGAGCATGACTTCATGGAATAACTTGTTATTTATCTGAAATGGAAAACGATCTTTTTACAATAGAGCTCTGGCCACCATGACCAGGTGGTGACACTTGTTAAAGCAGTAAGGGGCCATGGGGAAGCGTGGGGAAGGACCCCACCCTCACACACACTCCTGCTGCACCCCGGAGTCTAACCATATAGAGACAAGCAGGAAAACCCAGCACATGGGATGACTACAAGACACAGCACCAACCCCAAAACAGCAACAGTTGAAAGGGGTAAAATCTGGAGGAGGGGCTAGAATAAAGGGGACCAGAGACAGGGTGCTCAAGTGCCATGTTGGGCTTTGATTCAGTCATGCAATATATGCATCCATATGCATGCAGGGGAATCTGCATGGAATACATATGAAATAATGTTGTTGATGTGAAATATCTTGGCTGTGATAATCGTGTGGTGTTTAACAGGAAAATGTACCTATTATTATTCCTAAGGAAACTCTGGTACACAAGAATAGAGAGAGATGATAGGGAGAGAGAAAGAGATAAGTAGGTCAGTAGCCAGAGGACAGTGAGAAATAATTGTGAGTGAGTTGAAGATAGTGAGAGAGAGGTAGGCAGGTGATAAGGAGAAGGAGGCAGGTAAGTAGGTGATAGACAGAGACAGGTAAGTGCGTGGGTAGATGAAAGGGAGAGAGAGAGCTAGGGGAGTAGATGATAGTGAGAAAGAGATAAAGATATAGGAATGGACTGATGATGGATAAGGAGAGAGAGGGATAGGCTGATAGGGAGATAGATGACAGCACTCTTTATGAACATCTCCTTATGATGACCACCTGTCTCCACTCCTCACTGTGTTTAACATTTGCATAGTGGACTCAAAGTGTTCCAGGCACAATAACACAGGGCCGGAAGTATAGAGGCCCCCCCTGTGCTGTTTCACAGCTCTGGGGCAGGGAGCTGCACATACACGGGGGTTCCTCACAGAAACACACATGGATGAAAAAGGGTTCTGGAACGATGTGCCCTCACACTCTCCTCCTCTGTTAAAAGTAAGAAGGAGGAGCAAGGGAAGAGGAGAAAAAGAAACAGGGAAGAAAAGGAAGGGGGAAGATGGAGGAAGGAAAACTAGACTGTGTCTACTTTGGGTAATAGGAAATATGAGACCCTATGTTCTATTCTTTTGGGGCATTGGGTGGGAAGAGGGTATGAGATGTGATAATTTTTGGCTAGGTCTTTGACAAAAGGGGTCATTTTACTAAGAAATGTATATCAAGAAATAGGGCTTTTAAAAATAACAAAAAAAATCTTTCATTACCTATTGATAACTAATTCAAAAAGAAAGAAAAGCAAGCATTTACGCTGAGGTATGAAGTGGCTGAAGTCAGCAATGCATCAGAGTATGATTTAGACGGTGGGTGTCCCAGGAGTTGGAGAAGCACTGGCACCACCTGCAGAGGTTGGCTCTGCTGAAGCCAGGAATCCACACTGAGCCTGGGCAAGGCAAGGAATAGACTGAATTCCAGCCTGGCTGCACTGACCAGCTGGGGAGTCTAGGGAAAGGTGGTGCCTGGAACAGACAATACATGGAGAACCTCCTCCTCTCCCCTGGGTGGAGCCTGGGTGGCAAGAGTGCCTACAGGAAGGGTCAGAACCCAGGATCCATGACAGAGGTTGGCCTCTGGGCCAGTCACAAAGGGAAAAGCCAGGCACACCCATGCCTCTATGAGGGTCCCCCATCTTTGTCCCCTGCCAGATGATGTGAACAGTTTGTCCCCTGCCAGATGATGTGAGCAGGTTCAACTGTCCAGAGTAAGGACGGCAGAAACCTGGATGTTGCAGTGCAGCTAACCTCTGAAAATAACCATTTTACAGTATTTCAGTAAGCTTCAATTGGAGCATAAAACACTTAAAGCAAAGTGCACAAATCCTGAGTGAGCAGGCTAATGATTTTTGCTGAGTGAGCATATCTGTGCAGCCGGCCTCCCATCAGATGAAGAACATTCCAGAACCCCAGAAGCACCCCAACCCCCATTCTCTGGCCCCCTCTAGGCTTGCACTCTCAAGACCACCACTCTTTGGCTTTCTGCCACCCTTGATGTGTTGCCTACTCCTAAAGGAGCAGTGTCCTGGAGATTGACCCGCATGGCTGCGTGGAGTTGCCAGGTCCTCTTCCCCACTACTGTGGTGTCTTTAATGTGGAAACACACTGCCAAGTGCCCACCCAGTGCTGTCTGGTGAGATGCGTGTATCCCTGCCACATCTTTTGTCTAGGGGGAACAGGGTTTGCACCAGTTTGGTTGGAGAGGATGCTGCGCAGAGTTTTGGAAGTGGTTGTACCAATTATCCCCACATGCAGGGCTTGTTCCCAGCAGCCTCACACACTTGTCGACATCTGGCGCTGTCATACTACAATTTTTTTTTCCATGTGCAGGCACCGGAACTGAACCTGTGTCTCCAACAAGGCAGGCAAGCGCTCTGCCTGCTGAGCCACTCTTGCACCACCCCATAGCTCAGTTCTAACCATCCCGGCGGGTGCAGCAGTAGTACCTTGTTGTTTTAAGGGGTGCATTTCTCTGCAGGCATTGTTAAGCATGTGCTCGTTTTTGGTCCTTTGGCTGTCTCGTTTTGTGGAGTTCCTCTTGCTCACTGTGCCGAATGGTCACAAAGAGATGCATCCTGCCCCTCGGGGGAGGGGTCTCCTCATGTGCAGAGTAGCAAGAGCACCAATGCCTTCCTTAAGAACAGCTGCTGGGTCCCCACCCCCGGGGGTGTGCAGGTGTTGGGGGCAACAACTAAAGCATGGCTTCACCCAGTGCTGATGGACGCCGAGGTTGTGCAGAGCCATGCTGGTACCCCCCCCCCCAACACCATGCGCTGGCTCCAGGGCCAGCGGGTCTTGACCCTGGCATCCACGCTAGCAGACTCCATCCCCGGTCCTCTGCCCTGGTTCCTTTGCCAAAAGTCCTGCCGTCCAAACAAATGCACAGATTTCCCTTCTCGTGGTGGTCTTCCAATGGCCAGGGGTCCTTCCTACTTTCCCGCCAAAATGAGTGGTTAAGAAAAGATCTTCTGTTGAAGAAACGTCTTTTCTGCTTTCAGTGTTGTGAGGATTTTTAGTATGGTTTGAGCAAAGAACCAGATTTATGTCATTTTTCACAGCACGACCCTTTTTCTATTGCCTCTGACCTGGGCCCTTCTCTGTCCCTGTGTCTCCAAAACCAGTGTCTCACTAGAGCTGTGCAAAACCTCCTGATACCTGCTCATTCAACTAGCTTGATTCTTCTTCAGAATTATTCTGGTGATTCCAGATATTCTGAGTTTCCATAAACACTTTAAACAATCACATCGATTACCAAAACTGCTGAGAATTTTTTTGGTTTTTCATTTTATCTCTCTGTTAACTTGGGTAAAATAACGAATTTTCACTATTGAATAATCTAATCTACATATATGGTATATCCTTGCATTGGAATCTTCTTAATAAATCTTAAAATGGTACAGCATTTTTATACTGAATAGAGGGCGGGCCACGGTGGCTCAGCAGGTAAGAATGCTCACCTGCCATGCCCGAGGACCCGGGTTCGATTCCTGGTGCCTGCCCATGTTTGAAAAAAAAAAGGAACATTATAGTGAATAGAGGTATTTGGTTTATTGATGTGATTGCAAATTATTGTATTTCATTTTCTGTCTTGCTCATAGATGGAGATAAATTTATTCTTGTATATTTAATATTTATTTCCTTAATTTTGATTGGCTGATCCCTTTTTAATTTCCTACATTAGAAGCATAGATAACTGATTTCACCATTTAATTTCTAATTCAGGTATTTATAGGTACTCATTTCTCTATGAGTAGTGCTTTGGCAGTATTCTGTAAGTTATATTAATCCTTTTTTAAGTTCAGTCCATTTTCTAATTTCCCTTCTGAATTCTGATTTATGCTATAATTTGTTTAGAACCATATTATTTATAGCCAGGTATATATTTTGTATTGTGTCCTAGCATAATTCCACTGTAACCTGTGCTCCTACTAAGTCAAGAGTCCACAAACTATGCCTTTGGGCCAAAGTAGACTGGCCATTTGTTTATGCAAATGAAGTTTTATTGTAATACAATCATTTAAATTCATGTAAGCATTCTATGGGGCTGCTTTCTGTTAAAAAGACAGACTCAGGGAGTCCTGGCAGATACCATAAAGCCAGGTTCAGAATAACTTTTTTGAACATGATTTAAGTTATTTTAATCCTTTGGCATTTGTTGACACTCACTTAATAGCCCAGACCATGATCACTCCTGGATAATATTCCAGGTGCTACCTAGAAGAAAATGAGTTCACCGGCTGAGTGCACTGTCCTGATACATTAGTGGGGTCAGGCTTTCTGCCAGGTGACCTGGAACTCTGTACCCCTCCATTTTTGTCATTTTCATGGTTGGTCGCATTGACATATTCTAACAGTCATAGAGTAGAGAAATGTCAAGGTGTATCATGATGAGGGTGGACTTGACAAGTTCTTCTGTTTTATACATTTTGCTTTACATACTCTGAGGCTATGTTTCTAGGTGCGTGGCAATTTGGAATCGTTATATCTTCCTGACAGAGTGGACTCTACAACTATGAAATACCATTTGTAAAACTCTCTTAAAGTACTTTGCCCTGAAACTTATTGTGGCCTATCTTTCTTAGTTTGTTGCTTATAAGACATATCTTCGGTCATCCTTTTGTTTTCAGCCCTCTCTGTCCATCTATTCACTGGTATCTCTTATAAGCCAAATATAATTAGTATTTGTTTTAGTTTATAAATACTGTCTGATAATCTTTGTCTTAGAGTCTTTAGTTCATTTATATCTAATGCAATTGATATTATAGTTTCATTTGTATCTATGATCTAAGTCTTTGTTTCCTATTATACTACATTCAACTATTTATATTCTTATTGTTTTTCAGTAGTGGTGATTAAAGCCATGAGAATGTTAAATATTTCTCCTTCATATTATAGAAGTTATGGCTTGATGCAATGCTTAACATATTTTTTTTATACTTGGAGATACCATGCTGATTTGAAAACTTTGCCATCTGTTCAAAATTCAGGATGGATTTTATAACAGCATTCCCCTAACGTTCCCACACAAAATCTTCTCATTTTTCCACATTGTGAAGAGATCACATAATTTACGTTATGCAGCCAGACCTCAGAGAAGGCCAGGGTATGCTGCCGAGTTATTGCCTCGGCTGCCTTGGGAGAATCAGACGAGTGTTGGTCACGTTTCAAAATGGCTAATTTGGGGATCAATATCAGCAACCTGGCCTTGGGTGATTTTGACTAAATTCTTCAGGAAACGTTAGAATCCTTGGATTCCATTTGTCTTGTTCAAGACTGAACCTGCCCTGTGTTTGTCTGATTTTCACTTGTTTTTGGGTCGTCATAGCTAGGGCAACGGGCATTTCCCTTCAGCATACCTTTCCTGCGAGGGGATGTGTTTGTAAAGCGGCACAGTAGGTCCAGTCGAAGGTGATGCGTGGTCATTTATTCCACATGGGCCGCAGGTGTGTGGTTCCTCAGGTCCTCGGCCATCTGGGATGATGAGGAAAGGGTGTCGGACCAGAACAGAGTCACTTCTCACCATTGAGAACGGCAGAAATGTGTGTGTGGGGGGGCAATCCACGTTTGTGAGTGTACATTTTATTTTTCTCAGAGTTTGTCTCAGCCGAGGGCCATGCGTTGAGACTCACCCAGCTCCTGGGAACACGGCACTGGAGGGCATCTGGGTGGCTGCTGAGTCCCAGCAACCCACAGCTGAGGGCAGTGGGCAGAGCGGATTTCAGTGTCAGGCCGACCCGGCCTTGAACCCAGACCCTCTGCTTCTGGCTCTGGGGTTGTGAGCAGGAAGCACAGTGTTTTCTGAACCAGTTTGCTCATGGGGGAGAAATGGGTAAATGCAGTGCTGCATGCCCCTGCAGGCTTGTCCCAGGACCCCCACATCTGCCCACGAGGTTACCTGGGTTTGGGGCGTGGCAGAGACCTGCTGAGGCACAAGTGGTCTCTCACCTGAATTCTCTGGGCAGGTAGGTGGCATGAGGGC
>PVIY010032329.1:0-28944 GCA_004026745.1 Myrmecophaga tridactyla
ACCTACTGTGTGCTCGGTGCAGCGCTACTCTTCCCCTGTCACCTTATCCTCACAGCAACCTGCAAACTCACTATCAGTGGCCTCACCTCCCAGACCGGAAACCCGAGGCTCAGAAAGGCTCACAGACACATGCCTGGCCCTGCAGCGCAGCTGGGGTTTACACCTGGATCTGACGTTAGGGCCTATCTTCTCTCTCCTTTATACCAACTGCCTCAAAAAACTGTCACAAATATTGCCTCCATCTCTGGAGATGAGAGAGGCGGGACACTCAAGGGGCAGGACACATTCCTGACAACCTTCAACGAATCATCGATGAGTGAGGGAGACAAGCAGGGATGCCAGGATCAGAGCCCCTGGTTCAAACCTTGGCACTGCCACTTGCTGGCCCCTTGGAGCCTCCATTTCCTCACCTGTAAAATGGGGACAACATGAGCGCTCGACTTCACATGGGGTGGTGAGAACTAACTACGACGCATCACAGGAAGCCAACACTTGCCCAGGCCAGGAAAGCCCCAAGTCCAGGGGCTTTCAAAAGGTGGGGGGGCTCTGGGTTCATCTTAGCAGGTATGTGAACCCCTTGAAATTGAGTGCCGAATTTCATTCATATGTATATTATTCTGGGGAGGGGGTTTTGTGTTTTTATCAGAATCAAAAGGGGTCTGTGGTTTAAAAAAAAAAAAAGTTGGGAAGTGCTGGCCTCATCCAGCTCCATTTCCCAGATGTGGGGACTGAGGCTCTGTATCAGGGGTAGGGGGTAGGGGCAGCTGAGACTCTCTGTGAGGGCTCCGGAGCCCTTTATGTAATGAGGCCTGAGACCCCTGACATTTCAACCACTCAGCTCTCTAATCAGAGCGGCTGAATCTCAGGTCTCAAGTGCCACGGAAAAAGCTACCCCAAGGTGGGCCGCATCTTCTGCAGAACTGCATGTGTGTGACGCCCTGAGCTGACCAGGCCCAGCCTCACCCTGCCTCACCCAGCTGCAGGCAGACCTGCAGGGCATTGACACCTCATTAGGCTTAAGAAAAATGTCCCCAAACTTGGAAGCGAGGCAGAAAGGCTCCTCAGCACCCTGACTCCACTGGAGGCAGGGGATGGCAAAGGACAGCCCCCGGGCCGCCCCCAAAAAAAGCGTATTGCAACTTAGCCACGCCGATGCCCACCCACTCATTTGTGGTCAGCCTGCGGCAGCATGGTGAGGAAGGGGCCGCATGGCTGCAACCCCAAAACATTCACCACGTGACCCCCACTCCACAGCAGCAGCAAGCCAGCTCACCTAAGGGCCATCCAGCTCTAGGGGAACCAACAGTTTTGGTTCACATTACTATTTACAATCAATTAGGGCTCAGTCTCAGGAAAGCTGGATGTTAACTCGTAGAAAACAGAAAAGGTGCCAATTATTTTTGTTAGAGAAACAAACGATTTCCATAGGAAAAAAAAAATAACTTCAAAGGGTAAGGTTTATTAGCCTGTTGAACCAGTACTAGCCAGATTTACATCTAATTACAATCTTATTCCAGCCTTCTTTACCCCAAGAGTATCCTTATCACTGTTTTTTCCTATTCCCCATTTGATCAGCATTCCCAACCCCCCTGGCTCCCTCATTAATGAGTTAAATAAACCTTAGCCATGTGCGCACCACGTCCAGATGCAAGAGTTATGCTTTTAGCCTTCTGGGAAATCACACCTGGTCGGACACCAGAGTCGCCCGGCTGGCGGCTGGTTAGCAAAGCAGCTGGCTGCGCGGGCAGGGGGCACACACAGCATTCCCCAGAGGCGGGGCCACGGCGGGCAACAAACGGGTACCTTGGTGTCCTGGCGGCTGCGGGAAGCCAGGGCAATCTGCCTGGCCAACTTCAGGGCTTCTATCCTCATGACGGCAAACTCTAACTCCTCCTGCCCGGTGGGTGGGTTACGAGCACATCATAGGGGAAATGCAGCAAGACAGGACGTAAATGCTTCCCACATCCAAAGAGTGAAGGCGCCACTCTAATGTGGCAATGACAGGTACTCGGGGGGGAAAAACACACGCTCCACATTTCTTTCACAATTAACACCTCAGCAGATCATGAAATAAGTGTTTAATTTCCTTTTTTTTTTTTTTTTCTTTTTGTCACCCTTTCGAATGTCTGCCAGGAAGTACTTTGCAGTCGAGTATGTGAATTTTAAAAATAGGGTCAAAATTTTTTACTGCACTGTTTTCTTTGATTTCTTTTCTTTTGTTCTTTTGGTGCGAAGCTGGCCAACAGTTTCCATTAAAGGTGCTGCAGCTCTCAAATGACTTTTCCTACTCTCTCTGGGTTTGCTCTCAACAGTCCTGGTCTAGAGGACAGCAAATTATATGGCCAAATTTAAAGCACAGAGCAGGGAATCATTTTGAGTTCCAGATGCAATACCGAGCCCAGATGTTACCACAACGGGTGTCTGGGATAGCCTCATATATATATATATATAAATAGCTTTGTTCCGTGGCGATCTGACGCTCAGCAAAGAAATCACAGCGACTACTTTGGGGCCATCAAGACTTCTGCAAAATGACTGTTTGGGTTCAATTTCCAATGGAAATAGAAATGGTTTGTTCAATATATAATCGAACGATTTATATAATTTTGGCATCTGAGATAAAAGCAAAATACCACCTGTCTGTCTTTGAGAGGAAGATATTCCACTTGGAACATTCCCAGCAGTTCCTCATCAACTCCTTCCTCATTTCCTTTGGGGCTGGAGGTTGGGGGTGGGGGTGTTCATTCTCTACTGAGGTTTCGACAAACTCCCGAAAGGTCACACATGGGCTACAAACCTGAAGTTTCTGAGCAAATAGTGGGGGGTTCTTTTCTGCTAAGTCGGGCTCCAGATAGTCAAGCGTGCCACAGAGAGAGGCTGGGTGAGCCAGCCTGCTGAGAAGGGCGTCCGCAGAGACAAAGGACCCCTCTGGAGCTGTCTGAACACAGGCAGAGAGGAGGACACAGAAGAAAAATAGAGGAGAGCAGAGAGTGATATCGATTCTAAGCAAGGCCCACACATCTACCAGCTGGACATTTCTGCCTTAGGGCTAAAGACAGTATCCATCAGGTGCCAATACTACGCTTTTCACCTGGACTAATTCCCACACTGATAATGGAGATCTTGAGACTGGCAGGTCCAACCGTCCACCCATCTCCCCACCTCCACGCCTCCCAGGCCCCCTTACCAATCTGTTAGGGGAAAACGTGGTACCATGTGCTTATTTATTGGAAAATCTCAGTAGGGGAAGGCAAAACTAGTTGATGGATTTTCCAAACACAACTCATCAAGAAAATACCAAGTGAGGTTTTGGAAAAAGTCCATTTTTTAAATAATGGAAAGATGATTTCAGATACAAGTGTCTCCTGGTAGATCAGAAAAACTTTGAACTCAGAAGCCAACCTTGTAGAAGTTGAACCACATACAAGGCCTGCATAGCATTTTGTTTGCAAGATTGTCTGACTCATGCCTGGCCCCTGTTTTTGCTCACTAGTATTTTCCCAGCATCCAAAACACTACCAGACAACATCGTAGGTACTCAGTAAATATTTGATACATGAGATAAAATTAATGGTCTAATTAGGAAGAACAGATGTCATATACAAAATCCATGGATTCAAAACTCTCTTGAGAACCACTAGGAGGGAAGTAAAAGAACTTAAAATTCACCCAGAAGGATGCTCCAATTTCCAATATGTAGAACTTCATATGCTATCATATGCTATGGGAGACCAAATCCAACCCCTCCTCTAATACAGAGGCCTACAGACTGACGCAGCACATACTGGGGAGGGAGGACTGAGCTGGGTGAGGCCTTCAGCTCAGGGAAATTTGCTCTGCATGGCCTCAGGGGGTCTTGGGAAGGGAGAGGCATGAGGCCTGGTCTCTAAACAGAAGGGCTTTCCCATAACTAAGGCCCAGAAACAGAAGGGCAAAAAAGGAGGATGCCCCTGAGCTGACCTTCCCTGCCAAGCACCAGCCTGCCTTCGGGGCTAGGGAGGCAGGGTGGACAATCAGTCCTAAGGGGCTAATGGTGGAAATTAAATAACCTTGAAGGCAGCAAAGGACTAAGACTGGCAAGAACTGGAGCAGAGTCTGCTGGGCTGGTGTCTGTGGTGTGGGAGATGGGCTGCTGCTCCATACTGGGCACCAAGGCACGTGGCTTTGAAGGGCCGACCCATCCTCACCAGTGACCTCAGACCCCTCCGACCCCACTTACAATTTCAATCGTGTCTGAAGCCGTCCCCAAGGCCATAGCCTCCAGCTCTTTCTGGGTGGATTTCTCTGGCACCTGCAATTGTGGCTCCTGGTTGGGGACCAGCCCTCGTGAGATGGGGTGCTGGATTTTTGCCCCAGCATTCACAAGGGCTTCAGTCTCCTCAAAACTTGACCTGAGGGAGCAAAAGGCATCTTTAGAGTCTTCTCGATGGAATGCCCACTGAAATCCGCCAGGGTGCCCTGAAGTCAACATTCTAAGGGGTTCTGGACTTTCAGGACCACAGTCCCAGGGGGAATGGCCAGGTGTTCAGTGGCCCTGGGCCTTGAGCCTGGGTAGCTAGAGGGAGGGTGGCCTAGGCCCACCAGGGCTGCTGACAAGAGTGGGAGAGAAGAGGAGATGCCACTGTCTGAGGGTATGGGCTCTGGAGTTGAGCAGGCTGTCAGCTGCAGGGCACTATGCCTTAGTTTCCTTTCCTGTAAGATGGAGACAATATATGTCTCTGTTAAAATGAAATGAGACGCTGCATGTAAAGCACTCAATGCATGGCTTATCATGTGGTGCCATTACTGTTGTATCATCCTCAGCATCCCCATCATTTTACCCTCCTGGGCAGACTGGAAACTAAAGCAAGAGATTCTCCTCCCGCTCAATGAGAGAGGCAGGGAGATGAGAACCAGAAAGTCCGTTTTCTAGAGTGATTTCCACTTTTACCCAACCTAGCACCACGGAGCTCAGCATACGAGCTCTGTTGAACGCTGATATTAACACCATGTTAATAATAAACGTCTCTCGGGCACTCCACATGGGCCAGGCAGTCTGACAAGTGCTTTCCACGCAGCCCTCGGTTTACCATCACCCTCATCCTACAGAACGGGCCAGGCTCTGGTGGCAGGTCACAGCATAGTGAGGAGTGAGGTGGGAACTGGGCT
This sequence comes from Myrmecophaga tridactyla, assembly GCA_004026745.1. Lineage (NCBI taxonomy): Eukaryota > Metazoa > Chordata > Mammalia > Pilosa > Myrmecophagidae > Myrmecophaga > Myrmecophaga tridactyla. The sequence continues at coordinate 5,149 of PVIY010032329.1, forward strand.
CTGGACGCCACGGCGTGCCACCTCCCTCAGTGAAAAGGGACAAGAGAAAGGGGTGTGCATTGGGGAGTTGGGTGTGGTTGCTGAGAGAGATGCGTGCGCTCTGACAGGCGCAGGCAAGACTGAGCATGGGTGACCGCGCGTAGGGGCTGGACGCAGGGCCCCTGGCTCCGGGAGGGCCGTACCCTGAACACGGCGTCGGGGAGTCCGACATCCGGCCTGGGGGCGTCTTGACCGGGCTCTGCTGGGTGGCGTCGAACATCAGGTACAAAGCCTGCGTCTTCGGGGTGGTGGCGTCATGCTGCGGAGACCAAAACCACAAGGTCAGCCTGAGGGCAGCTGGCCTTCAAATACAGAGACGAAAGCAAGGGACTCCTCAAAAAAGAAGAAATAACTCATCAGGGAAAAGCCTTCATTTTTCTGGCACTGCCAAGAAGAGAGGAGGAAGAGGGTGCTGGCGAGGAGTTGGGGGGAGGCAGAGGGAATAAGGGAGGCAGTGAGCGAGCGGGTGTGTTGCAGCTGGGTGGGGCTGGAGGGGGAGCACAGTGCTGTGCCTCGCTCAGCCCGGCCGTGTGCACCGGGCGCCTTCCCTGGGCCAGGAACCAGAGCTGCGGATAAGCAGAGGCGGATCCCGGTCCAGGAATCTGGGAGCTGCTGGCACATGGTGGAATGGAGAAGACACAAGTGAGGACCCAGCATGGGGAATACCGCCATCGAGGCAGGCCAGTGGGGTACTGGGAAGGGAGGTGGACATCGCTGGGACTTGGCCTGAAAGGACAAGGGCTTCTCTCAGTGAAGGTGGGCAAGGAGGGCTGGGAGCAGAGTGTAGCACAGGCAGAGGCTCAGGCTGCGGGCACTCATGGCATATCCAGGGCATGTGAGCAGCTCGGCTGGGCCAGGGTCTGGGGTGTGTGAGCGTGTGGAGAGCAGGAATATAAGGGGCAAGGAAAATGAGGTGGGAGGGGGTGCTGGGACCTGTTCTCCCAGGCCTTGAGCATCATGCCCAGGAGTGTGGACCAGAGGCTGTTAAGGATGGACCCCTCTGCAGGGTCCCCAAAGAAGCCCCCACAATGGCCAGCACCTGCTGAGCATCTCTCGGGACTTTCCCCACGAAAGCCATACACGAGGCCTGCCAATGGGAGAAGGGGCCCTTGGGGTTTGAGTCCATGTAAATCAAAGATAACAAAACACATGGACATTGCACTTCAGTGATAAAATGTCTCACCCTGCAGCAGTCAAACCTCTGGTGGCCTCAGCTACCTGGGACACACCTGGCCCTGGCCTGTGAGCCATGCCAAGAGGAGGGGGTGACAAAGCCATCCACACCCTTTCCTTGGGGGGCTGTGATTTTATCAACTTGGTACTTGAGTTAAGTCTGTCTGTGGGTGCATTTTCCTGTACAGCCTTTGGACTTGACTTCCAGCAAACTGTGGTTTAGAGGCAGCAACCTCAGCATCTATCAGAAGATGCAAAGCAGGATAAAGATCAGAGCAGGGGACCCAGGGCCATGCCGCAGCCATGCCTCAAGAGCAGCACAAGAGGTTACACTGGGGATGGAAGGCACTGGCAGCGGCTGATAGCAGGGCAGGGCACACAGCTGCCTATCATAGCACTTCAAATGAAAAAGGGGAGAAAAAGTCTTGTTGCCTGAAGAGATAAGCTTAAGTTACATTAAAAAAAATAATTTAAAACAACAACCAAAAAACCCAAAAGCAAACAAACAAAAAATAACTAGCAGAAAACATTTATTATCACACCTTAGAAACAAAGTAAACCCTCTGTTTTAGAAATTTATGACTAGTCCTTTCCTGGTCTAGGACGTAACTGTGCCTAACTGCATTTTCTCCCTGGAAACACTACCTGAAATGGATTCAGTACAAACCTAACCCCCCAGCCTCAGTTTACCCCCATGTACACTCAGGATGCTATGGACAGTGGGGCCCTTCATTGGAGTCTGAGCTCCCAGGAATGCTTGCACAAGGGAGGAGGTAGCTGACAAAGGGCAGGAAGGAAGCAAGTACCCTGGCTGGCTGAGCAGAACTTACAGGTAAGGAGGAACCAATTTTCTCCATATATTCGATTTCATAGGAGTTCCTGTAATCCAATTCTGCAAAGAAAGAGAAGGCAAGTTCAGTGCCAGGGGGAAAAAATGCAAAGAGTTGGGTCCAGCAACAAGCCTCGAAGCTTTCAGAGAATGCCACTGACTACTGACTCCTGATATAGCCAAAAGAGAAGCTTGGCGCAGTTATTTTCAGCCGACTGGTAAACCTCTAGCCATAAAGAGGTTTCTGCCATTTGGCAAACCTGAAAGAGCACTAAGGGAATTAAAAGACATGAACAAGCACATTTGTAAACGAATTTAAGCATTTTGCACAAAATTTTCAGATTTCAAATAAAGTTAAGAACTTTAACACATGGGCAAATTATTAGGAGCCTCTGAACCTCCATCATGAAGCAAAGTCTCTTCCAGATCTTTCATTTTCCAGGGTTAGAACCCCAGGACTAACATTTTCTTGTTCTATCCTAGACTGTTTAAGGTAACAATGAATCAGCTGCCCCTTCTCAAGGTATCATTATCATTGCTAAGGCATTATCGGAAGGGGTGATGAATTTCTCTGTAACTCTGTGTCACATGCAGAATCCACCCAGTCCCAAATGACATTTTGGAACAAGACCCATAACGGTCCCTCTCCGAGAATTTACCTCCAGCCATGCTGCGAAGCAAGAGAAGAACGGACATTGTCCTTTCGAGTTCTGTAACAGAAGCTGTGCAAGTCACCTGGGACGTTTTCCAAAACTCTACCAGTGCCCACAGGCTGGTCCAAATCAAATTTCCATTAATGCAAAGAACACTAAAAGTCCAATATGTGGAGAAATGACCTATTTTAGGATGCAAAGAGAATTCTAAACATTTTGACAGAGACTAGACATCCCTCTGTCTGCTTCAGTTTCCCAGGTGGAAACCCAGTTCTGCCACTCAGTTAAACTCTCTTGTCCAGTAAATGGCTTTTGAGAACATGCTCTATGCCTGGCACTCTGCTGGACACAGCAGGTAAGACGGTGAATGAGGCTGAAGTGGACTGTCTTTGGAGTGGCCACATCTGGGACTTCAAGATGGGATGTGACCAGCTAACTAGTCAGCTGTGCAAAACATTGATGGCAATGTGTAAAGCCAAATGCCTTGTTTTTTAGAAAAAAAATAAACATAGATAGCAGTTGTGGTTAAAACTCCTTTATTTCTGCATATTGTTGAAGGCTTCATTTAGGAAATGATTCTCTAATATGAGCTTTAAAATGAGATATTTCCTGGAAGACTTTCTTAAAACCTGTAAGGTGTGTGTGGCTGTGGCCAAAGATACTGAGGCACTTAACCAGGTGGACAAATTTTCAGGAGTCTCTGCATCTGTATTGTGAAGCAAACACATCTTTCTAGCAAGCTTTGTTCCCATGTTCTGCTCATGGGAACCATGTGTTTGTGGATTAATGGCCAGAAAGATGTTATGCCTCCTTGAAGGCCTAAATTGTGACTTGTATTTCCCAAGAAAGAACAGAACCTTGAGCACAAAACACACGCTGCGAGGGTGGACTTCAGAAAGAGTGTTTCCTGTTATCATTTGCACCTAAAGGCAGGGTCTGGCCCAACTGTGGTAGCTTAGATCTATGTATCCCAGAAAATGTTCTTAATCTTAAACAATTCCATTATAAATAGGACTGTTTGATGATGTTATTTCAGTTAATGTGTGGCCCAAATTAATCTGGATAGGTCTTAATCCTATTACTCTAGGCTTTGTACAAAAGGCCACAGAGGAGAAAGATACAGGGAGAGGCTGGAAATCAGTGGAACCCTGAAGAGAAAGGAAAAGACACTGAAACATGCATTGGCATGTGATGGAAAAGCCAAGGACCAAAGATTGTCAGCAGCCAGCTCCAAAACATCATTCTTCGGAAAGAAAGCATTGCCTTGTTGACACTGCAACTTTGGTCTTCTTTCAGCCTCAAAACGCTGAGCCAATAAATTCCAGCTGTTTAAGCCAAACCATGATATGACATTTGCTTTTGCAGCCAGGAAACAAAAAGACTTAATACCCTCATCTTAGAGATGAGAGATGGGCAGAGGACAGGGATGGACAAGGTGGTTTTTGGGGTCTCTTCCAAACCATCCTTTTCCAGCTTAGAACCCCAGGCTTTCATTTTATTGTTCTATCCCAGACTGTTTAAGTTGGAGCTCCAAGGATGCACCAAACGAGCAAGGACCACAGTAGAGACTTTCCAGGAACTCGTGGCCCCTTGTCAGTGTCTGCTCTGGTTACCACTCACCTTGGTGACGTATCCCACCTGGAATCGCAGCTCATTTCTTGGCAGCTGAATCTGGGGAGTTTCAGGTCATCAAACTCACTTATCTGCTTTATTCCCTACCTGCCAGGAGGAGTTCCCTTTCCACTGTTCCTCCCTTTGGAGGCAGTATCCAGTAGTATAAAAGTGGAGTCCTCTGACTACCAAGGGAATGATTGCATCTGCAATATGCCTGGTTACAGGAGACCCACACTGCCGTAGGAACTCAATCCCAGGTGAGTGACAAAAGCCTGGAGGGCTTTGAACGAACTGGTGTTCCTTCTGACATGGCCTGGCATGTCCCATCAGTGCCACCTTGGATTCTCCTTCATAATTTACCAGCAGCTGAGCAGGATGGAAAGAAAAATGCCTCTTCTTATCATTGGAGTAATCTCTGCTATTTTACCGAACTGGTTTTCAAATTACACTCATCTGCTTTAAATTCTGTCTCAAAGGGGGAGGGAAGAGTCATGTCCAGTTTTAACCCCCTTCTCACATCATGCCATGTACAGCTGGCAGGCAGGGAGAGGAATGCCAGTTGCTCCAAGGGCCATGTGAATCTAAGGGGAAAGGAGGCTGTGTGTGAGAGCACATGGCTGCTGCAAGCTGAAGAGGCCCAAAGTTATTTTCAATAGGTCCTGTCATGTCCAAGGGCTGCTTTTTGGTAATTATTTCATCCTGGAGCACTGCACAGCATGAGGGTTTGGCTGCTGTCTTCATCTGACTCTAATTGCCAGAGCTTTGTGGGGGGGGATTGGAAGGAGGCCTGGATGGGAGCCAGAAGGAGGCGGCTGAGTCCAGAGCTTCATTTCCAGAATCAGGGCAGCCAACTCACCCGACTTCTCTGTGCCTACTCACCTATAAAATGGAATTACAAATGTCTACATTCTGCAAATTAAAATAATGCAATATAAAATCCCAGTAATGGGTTATACAAACACAAGGCATTGGGATCAGACACACAATTATTTCTGGAACTTTTAACCTCTGTGATGAGGGGAGAAGAGCTTCTGGAAAGGGAGGAGGAAGCTATTCCCAACTTCCTCACCATCTCCCTTCGACCAGGGCTAGGAGCAGGCTGGGAGGCTATGTCTAAATAAGGAACTGTAATTGCCCAGGCCCTTTCTAACTGGTTCCATTCAGGGTTCTTGAAATATTAACAACTCGAAGTTCTTCAAGGGAAGTCCTGGTCTGGTTCAACACCCTCATTTTACAGATGGAGAGAAGAGAGTTCGATGTCCACGTAAACACACAGCAGGTAAGAGCATGAGCCTGGGAGTCAGGCAGACCCCACTGTCCAGGGATCAGCCGTGGGCAGGTCGTGTAACAGCTCAGAGCCCAGTGTCCTGGTTCTTAAAATGAGGACTCATAGAAACCCACCTGTGAAGACTGGTTCATATACAACTCAGCCCAGCGCCCTTTCAATGTCAGTGCTCCACTAAAGATCATTCCTGCTTTATTAATAGTATCTACAGAGTTCTTATTGTGGTCAATGGGTATTCAAATGCCAGTTATTATTTCCAGCTCCCAGTTCCCTATTTCTGTGCTTTGTGACTTCAGTGGAAGGCTCAGCTTCCCGCCAGCGCCCCAGCCGGCTTCATTTTGACGATCAAATCACACCCAGGCGTGTGTCTGGCATCGCTGGACTTGACCTCATTAAGTGAACAGGGAGGCTGCTCGGATAAGAGGACCCTGCGTCTGGTTTCACCCGCGGCCACCAGCGCACACCAGGAAGGTGGACGCATGATCCACAGCTCGTGAAACTGCAACTGATCTGCAGCTGCACAGATGATAGATTTTTGACTGCCTGCCAGTCATAGCCATAGTAGTGACTTCTCAAATCCTCATGATCATTTGCTAAGGAGACAGTTCTGCAGAATTTTGTTCCAAGCGCAGATACTGACCTGCCTGTTAAATTTTTGCAGGAAACACATAATTGTCAAATCAAGTCCCCAAGCTAGTGAAGTCTCCGTCCTAGCACAATGTCAAAGATGACAAATAGATGACCGTGGAATGAGGCAGTTATTAGCGTGTAAAGTACTCATGACTTTTATATTTTCTACATTTAAAAAAATGTACATGTTTGGTTTTCAATGATAAAACCAAACACATGGACACATCTAAATCATATGATTTCTGAATCTTACTGACAATGCCTCATCCAGGCTGGTTTCTGAACGCTTTTCTCTGACATTTACTAGTTCCTTTTCAAATCTCAGGAAACGCAAACAAGCAGGAAACCACAGGTGCTGTCAAAACAGCTCTGCCCACCACACGAACTCAGGCAGCCCAGGCCAGGCACCAGGGGCAGGCAGGGGTGGGGGAGGGGACATCCAGGTAAAGGCCAGGACTGAGCCAGGCAAGGGTGGGGGGGCAGGGAGGGAGAGGTACTACATCGTGGAGCCAGCAGCAGCCACCGCAGAGGCAGGAGTGAAGGGTGCCCCTGGGAAAAAGGACATGATTCTATTCAGTTAAGGCCAGTGGCCTAGGTTTGGGTTGGGTGCAGAGAAATGCGAGGACTGAATGGAGGCTGAGGTCAGGTCTCGGGGCATTTGGTGTCAGGCTTGAGTAAGACGGTCACTATAAAACCTCCCAAACCCCAAGGCAAAGGGCCAACTTGAGAGCTAACCAAAAGGCTCTATTTTGCAGTAAACAGAATGCCAAAAATGTCTAAGTATGTGTAACTTGGATTGTCTTTTCACTGTCAAATTCTGTGTAGAAAGGCAGCTGCGGGTAATGAGAAGATAAGCATCAAGATCTCACGAAACCCGAAACAGATCTCATCATAAAAGTACGCGAGCACTATTTAGAGAGCTCACAGGGTGCAATGCAAGCCCCCAAGAGGCCTGATCTAGCAAGAGCTCCGAGAGGAAGCTTGCAAGTCACATTACAATGGCCTGCACCTGAGTGACACCCACCCCAGCCCTCAGAGGAAATGGTGAGCTTGCTTCATAGAGATTTTGGCTCCTTATTTGCACAAAGGGAAGGTAAGGCTTTCATGTATGATAGTTCTCAGATTGATTTCTACTCATTTTTTTAAAAAGTATTCAAAAAGAGATCATGGAAAGGGAGATGTGGAACCACCACAGAGCCCATGGTGCTGCATTGGAAGGACCAATGCGAGACTCCGGCATCACTTAAGGTAGTGTGGGGAGGAGGGCACTGCGAGGGCTGGCACACAGAGCATGACGGCAGCAGGAAGGCTCTAGCAGCTCTCTTAACAGCCTCTCTAACAAGAAAGGAAGTATGGAAGCCAACGTACAGATTCAAGGAATCAGTGCTAATGGAATATGTAACTGTTGAAAAGTTTTTGACCCACTTAGTGATGCTGAATTGGCTTAAGATATGTGACTCTCTCAAACCCAAGAACCAGGCAGAAAGCTGAGACATAAGCCATACAGAAAAGAATGAGCAAAGCTCAGGAGAGGGGTCAGGACTGAGAATTAGAGGGTGCTGGGCTTGGGCCTGAGCAGGCATCTTGGGATCAAGGTACAGCTGGTTTCAAGTCTCAGGTTATTTGGAAAATGCAGACTGAGCTTTGAGTGCATTGGGAGAGGAGCAGCTGGCAGCACGGTTACCTGGCTTAGGTGCTTCTTTCCTGGCCTTTTGCTCCCTAGGAGCAGTATTCTCCAAGGCAGGGTGGGGGTCCGGCTGGCCAGCGAGTTGCTTACCCTCTGTGGGTGAATTGAACTTGGTCTCATTTACGAAGGTGGACAGGTCAGAGGGCTGGGGGTAGTCCTGCTTGTCGGCCTCCAGGTCCACCGTCATGCACGTCCACTTCTGATTGGTGACCGCCAGCTTTTCCTCATCTGTTGCGTGGACCACCGTGGAGATCACCGGGGGGTTCTCCGGGGTAGCTGCTGGGGTGGGGTCCTGCAAGGAAAAGGCAAACCGTCTCTTCTCTCATTCAGTCTCAGCCCGAAACCCCATCTACCCACGAGTCTGGGGCCCCATGAGCCTGTTATTCCCAGACTCTGCTCAAAATGGTGCGCCAGGGAAACACATTTTTTTCCTCTGTGAGTTTCCTTTTCTGATGGTCTGTTTCAGGGGGTGCTTTTAGGTTAAAAAGGCAGGATTTGTTGTCTTGATTATTTGAGATATTCCTGCTCGTTCACTTTAGAAAAAATAAGGAAACTCTTACTACTGGGGGTTTTAGTGCTACAACAGTGTTTGGTTTCTACAGGGCTTTGGTGTTTGCACATGGGTGAAACCATTCTCAGTCCTTCCCTGTCCTTGGAGGTGAAGAAAGGGGATCTCACCTCCAGTGCCCCACACAGGTGTGAGGGTGAGGAGGGCAGGGTGGAGCCCGGCCCCAGCTCCCAGTGCTGGGATCCCCCTGCCACAGCCCCACCCTGTCCAGGGCATTTGCTGGAGGAAGCGGGGGCAGTACAAACAGCCCCAAATGGCCTGGCATCCACGTTTGAAAATAAACATCCCCGCAAACAGGGTAGACTAAATCTAAGTGGCAAAGAAACTAGGAAGAGGGAGACATGGGGCTCATTTGGAAAAAGGGCCCAAGCCCACTTCTTTATGGGATGGGTTTCCCTTCTCTTTCCACTCTGATGTGGGCTGCACAATCCAGTGCTCTCAGCACAAGGTCAGTCTGAGCTCTGGTTGTGCTGTTTTTTTTCATATTCGTACTATGTATTTGTCAACAGACTTTCTCAACTTAATACTCATATACGGTCTCAGCAGATTAACTGGTGAGAATGGATCAGAACGGTTCCTACAGAATCCAACAGACACTTTCCCGAACTTCTTCCTACACTCAAACACTCTGATCTTCCCAGAGTGAAGGAATCCAAATAGTGCCTTGTGTGAACCCATGTGGGAGGCAGGACTGTGCCACGATGAGCAGAAAGGGAAGTTCTGGTTCCTAGTGGGGGATGAAAACCCAGCAGAAATCACTCCCGATTTCTCCCCGGGGGAGCAACAAAATCATAAAATCAAAGGAACATTATACCTGAGAAGGTGGATCAGAGAGAGGAGACCGTTTTGGCGACTTTTTCACCCTAAATGTGTCGCTGGAAACAAAATTGAAGATGTAAACACAACAAACAGAGGTACAGAAAACTCCGCGGCAATACAGGGCCCGTCCTGCCCCATTCCAGCACCCACCAGACATGTGCACAGACAATGCATTCATTCCGACTTTTTAACAGATATTATTTTGGACCCCAAGGGAAAGATGAATCAAGCTGGAAATCTTTAAAGAGATGCCATTTTGGAGAACCGACCCTGAGGATGAAGCTAAATTTAACCAAATATTCTTATTTTAAAAAGCAAAATTTTGGCGAGCAAATTCATTTATCTGGATTCATCAAAGAAAGGCTGAACCAACCAAAGTGGGAGGAGGGGATCTGGGTTCATGACACCAGTTTACAGATGGGCAAGCAGACACAGCCCTTAGCAAATGAAACTGCAGGAGCCTTTGCAGAAATAGAAGTCCTGGATCCTTAAGGAGAATTTGCAGAATCCTTCCTTCTGATAGGAGCTATGCGTTTAATAGATTCCTGCTGCTCTGAAAGCTTTCTAGGTGGCATTCTGACAAAAGGCAGGGCCAGGGATGGGGTGGATTTCTAATGTCTTTTCCTAATCATAGTCAAGAAAGTTCACAACTCCTCTCTTCCCTTCTCTCTCTTCATATAAATAACTGGGAGCGAGGAGGGATGTGAGGGAAAGGAAGCATCAGCTCGGACTCCTGAAGAGGTCAAGGAGGCAGAGTCCAGCATAAAAGGTTTGGATAAGTCCACTGGGCGAGCAGAAAGCCAGGCCCACGATCTGAATGGAGGCTTTGTGGGCCGAGACTGGCCCCTGGCTCCTCTTTGGTCCTGCCCCCAGCAAAGCAAGGGCTTGGGAGGGGGTGTATGGCTCACATTGGATCCCCTCGCTGCTTAAACCACTAACTGGAGGGCAGAGCAATTTGGCGCTCCAGTTCCTTCTTCGTATCCTCTCGAATAAAATGCTCCAACAATGGCATTCAGTCATGAAAAAAAACCACAAATGGCTCTTTATAGCATTTATGGCATTTGCTGTCAAAGCAGTGAAGTCACAGCTTGAAGCATATATTACTCATGCATACAAATATATAACTTTACTTTTTGTAGTCGCTAAACATAACTAAAATCCTAAAAAAGTCCCTTGGATCGAAGAAAGCCAAAGAGACTCAGCCCTCTCCTGGGGCTGCTGGGCGCCTGGGACCAGGCCAGTTTCCCTCATAAGGTCAGCGAGGCAGGGGAAGTGGCTGCCCAGGGGAGGCACAGCCTAGAGTTACAGTTTCCATGGACACCTGACAGTGGCACACAGATGGCAGATGAGACAGGATGGTCCCCAGCCTGGTGATGGCTCTAACAGCCACGGGCTCTGCTTCCGACACCCTGAACTGCTGGGAAGGGGCCCGGCATTCCACCACGCAGGTCTGTTTGGACCAGCCCAAACATCTTGCCTTCACACGCTGGCAAGAACCAGCCACGGCAGGCACTGCCTGTGGATGGCTGAGACTGGTTATTTTAATGTGAAGCCAAAGTACTACGAAAAGCCATCGTCCACTAGTACAATTTAAAATGAAAGTATGGAAGGAAGAGTTAAAAAATACATATGTACATGGGTTTCAGATGAGGACATCCAATATACAAGGGTAGGGGGTAGTTCCATTCCTGATGAGCAGGCAGATGTTGAATAATCATGTTTCCATAGCCAAGCATCTCAGCATCTCACCTAGGCTAATCACGATGAAACAAAAAAGGAACCTCCACCACTGGAAAGCCCCAAGCCTGAAATTCCCAACACCACCACAGATATATGTTAAGTAGCAGCCACAGAGTGTAAACAAAAGGCATAAAAAAGCACATTTGGCATAAGAAGCAGATTCCATTAAATTTACTTACAACAGAGAACAGACAGACATCACATCTTCAACCATCCTAAGACAAGAAGACAAAGAGAAAGAGAGACAGACAGAGGGAACTGACAAAAAAGATAAACCCGCAGACAACTGGTTATCAATGGGTTAGGATGCAACAGCACCCACTGTGTATTCTGCTTGGTGGGCAATTTCTAGGTCTTGGGGGAAGATGCTGAGAATGCCTTCCTCTCTCAGCTCCAATCATCCCATAAGATATTTATCACAAAGCGCTCTGTTGTCCCATGTAGAACCTTCCAAGCCAACTGCTCCCAGCAAGTTATACTAGCTTCCTGACCTCTGTAGCTGCTGTGGTGGAATGAGGATGTCACTGGGACAGGATATTAACTAAGCTATCTGTGGGAAAGGAGGAGGCAGGGACGACAAGCTGGCTCTCTTCCCCCAAATGATGGAAAACTGCTTGGGCACCCGGGCATTTCAGACTTGTCCTATTTAAGGCTGGACATAAAGCTCACAACATAACATGGTTTCTATGGAGTTTCTAAGAAGGGCGTGGTTGGGGAATTGATTCAGGAAAAATCCACGTTTTGCCAGGCTTGCCTCAACCCAGTGTGGCAGCACAGTCCCAGGCGACAGCCTGCGATAAAGAGCAGTCTTTTCCAAGGAAGCCTCAGGTTCTCTGTAAATGTTAAATTTATAAGGGAGCCCTGAATGGGAGGGAAACAAGTCACCCCGTCTCTGTTCATGCCAGTCAGACAGAAGGCCTGTAGCTGTGGCCTGCTCTGCCATTTGGCTGCTGGGATACTGGTCTCTGCAGCCTTGTTAAATGATTGATGATGCTTTGCTGAGTGCAAGGTCGCCTGGCAGCAAAGCGCACTAAGCTTGGCCTGGAGTTCTAACAATGGACCCACAGTCATCCAAGCTGGAGGGGGTCTTGGAATGAGATCCAGAGGCAATGCACCTGGCAAATAACTGTCCAGGGCAGCAGACCCACTAACGAATGGTCTGGTGGGGATGGCAGAGATTGCTTTCTTCTCTCAGGTTCCATTTATTTTTCCTGGGCCTTAGAAGGCTTTGGACTCTGGTCTATACAAGCTGAGAGGGGCATGGAGACAAGCAGGGGTGTTGTATATGGGCTAGTTGGTGTGCAGGCAGGGGCCCAGGCCAGAGCCATTGCTCCTGGGCCACGTGGAGCCTCCTGTCTTTGCCTCCTAGACTAACATCTCATTTATAAGCAGACACACCTACCATGAAATTTAACACTATTTTAAAATGTGTATCTCCTGGCTTTTGGGCCGCTCCAAACAAGTAATTTGCATGCGAAAAAGGGAAAAGGGCAAATCACCAATAAGGAGGCTGACAGGTCTCTGCTGAATTGCTCCCTTTCTCTGGGGCTTCCCTGGAGGTGAATGTCAGGTCTTTGGCAAAAAGTCAAGCTTTGGACCCCTGACTTATTAAGGCAAAAGACCAAGGACTCTTGACTCCACAGAGAAATGTCGATGGGAAAATACCATCACCGTGGCCACGGAGAGGAAGGAAAGCACACACCCAGCTTGCCTAGAGAAATGGCCACAAACATGGCGTCATCCCAGCCAACGGGGGAGAGGTTAGGGCAGCCGCAGCTTATCCAGGCACGAGCCTGAGGGGCACAGCCAATGCAGCCCCCCGTCTCCAATCCTTACCAACTCGACCCCTGAACTTACGTCTTGAGGGGCGTCTTCTTCTTCTTGGCAGGCTTGTTCAGCCCATCCCCGTCCACTCCGTTGGCTTCGATGGTACTGGCTGGGATGTCAAAGGAGGCTGGGGATTTAGAAGGTGAGCTGGGGGTCTTAGAGGACGTCTTAAAGGGGTCAATGGACTCATCACAAGCGTCTGGGTCAAAGTGGTATGATTGTTGGGGCAGTTTGGGAGACTCCTGCATTTTTGAGGTGGAAGAAAAAGGGTTAAAATTGGGGTCGTCCCACTTGTCAATATCAAAGGTGTAGGTACCTTTAGCAATGGGGATGTCATTGGGCTCAGCAGGGGATCTGGACGGTGAGGCAGGAGCGTTGTCAAGTTTCTCGGGCGTTTTTTTCATCTTTGGCCTCCGTAGGGGCATTTTGGCAACAGGCTTTTTACCTGTCTTTTTGGTAGGAAGGGGGCTTTCCTGCTGGTTGTCCCAACTACCCTTGTCCTCAGAATAGTCAAACTCCAGCCTCACTGAGAGCCCTTTGGCTGGGGAATCCTCTTGCCCCCCACTATCCAATGGGGTCACCCCCACTGCCTCTGGGGCCGTGGTGAGGGGCAATGGTTTCCTTCCAACCGGGGGTGAGTTCTGTACCCTGCCGCCTCCAGAAGCTGGGGGGACAGCCCCGTCTGCACGCTCTGAGTCCAGGGGGCAGGTGGGCTGGGGCCCAGCAGCAGGCTCCAGGGGCGTCTCCTCTGAGAAGGCTGGTCCGGAACCTTCCGTCTTGGCTGGTTCTGTTTTTGTCTCAGATGCTGGAGGCTCGGCACTGGGGACGGAACCCTCTTCGGCTGGCTCTTGTTGGGTCTCTTTCACTGGGGGCGTCTCAGTGGGTTTCTTACTGCTTTGTTTCTTTTTTAAGGAAGGCGGCCTTGGTTTTTTAGTTCGCTTAAGGGTGCTGGAAGCACTGCTCGACCCCGTGCTGTGTGCATCTGGGATGAGGGCCACAGCCTCGGGACTGCCTGAACAAGAAGCACCATCAAAGTCCCCGGCTTGCAGGCTGAGGGATCGGGAGAGCGTAGACTTAGAGACGGGGGCGGAATCCGTGGACTTCCTCCGTGTGTTCACCTTGCAGTCCTGATTCCTGGTGTCCGAGGAAGGAGGCTCCAAGGCCTGATAGTCATCCACCAGCTCAATGCTGTCAAAGTCTAAGTTGTAAGTCCCACTGCTGGCTATTGGCTTGTCTTCATCGAAGACAGCAGAGAAGGAGTGTGACGGGGGACGGAAAGGACTTCCTTCCACTGACTCGGCCCGCGGGCCATCGGAGTTGGAGACCGACTCAGACACACACCCTGAGGAAAGGGAGACAGAGAGGTACTTAAGGCACAGGGAACACCTGTCATCTTTTGCCAGACCACAACCATGGAGAGCAGAGGTTGATGAACCATGACCCCGGATCAACCTGGCCCCCTACTGGGCATACTCATTGGCCAAAAATCCTGGTCACACCTATTATCAGCCCCAAACTGTGCACAGGTTTACCCTCAGTTCCCTTGTCTGCAGAAAGGGGGTGAGGAAGGCCATTTAGGGAATAGCTCAGATCATTCAGTCACTCAACAAACACTTACTGAGTGACTAATCAGAATCAGGCACTGCTTTTCTAGGTGCTGCAGAATCAGCAATGAACAAAATAGACAAAAATCCTTGCCCTCCTGGAAGTTACATTCTTTAGGGAGAAGACAGTCCAGAAACAAATAAACAAGTAAAATACAGACTATGAAATGGCAATAAATGTTACAGAAAAAAATAATAAATGTGGGGCAGGGGAGTTGCAATTTTAAAACAAGGTAGTTGAAGAAGAATCTCTGAGGAGGAAGCATTTGAGTGAAGACTGGAAAGGAGATGAAGGCATGAACCAGGGGTGTCCAGAGGGAGACATCCTAGACTGAAGGAATAGGAAATGCAAAGGCCCTGGGGCAGAAGCATACCTGGTGTGTTCCAGGAGCAGCAAAGAGGCTGGTGTGGGCACAGCAAGGGAGAGGTACACAAGAGGAAGACAAGGAGATAATGCCAGTAAAGCACATAGTGCCGGAAGAATTGTAAGTCATCCATAAATATTAGCTGCTAGGATCACCCAGTCTTTTCTTGTGGCCTCAGAGCTATCATGAGGAATGAAGGCTCCGGAGCCTTAGCGTGGAGGGCCCAGGGCAACTGTGGTAGGAAGGCCGAGTCTGCCCCATCCTGCCACCTGTCCTCACTCCAGCATCCCCTGTAGTCTCTCCCTCCCATCCTGCTTTTCATGTTCCTGTTGTCGGCCTTTCCTCTTTGCTCGCATTCCCCTCTCTGCTGCCACCCCCGCCCCCGCCCGCTCCCCAGCCTCTCCACCTCCTCAGCCACAGGGTGACAAAGAGGCTGCTGCTTATTTTCCAACATGCTGCGGATGCTCCCAAATGTTGACCAAATGATGCTCGAGGACCTCACGACCCCACTGATTGGTGAGTCCCTTTGGGCTCAGCTTGTGCCAGGTGTCTCGGGTCACGCATTTCTGGGTTCACAGATGTTCTGGGCAGTGAAGGATGGCAGAGAAATGATTCTCCAGAAAATTAGACGCATCACTAGATAAAGGCAGGCAAACGTTGGGAAGCAGTCGTCAGGCCTAGATACTGGGAGAATGCAGATCAAGGAATACAAGGAGCTGGCACATAAACAACTTAGGGCAGTGACCTCAACGTGTACTTCTAGTCCAGGAGTTACGCCTTCCCACACCCCTGTACAGTGGCCAGATACAATACTGGTTGCTAAGTTAAATCGGATTTTCAGAAAAATGGCTTTTTCTTTTGGTGTGCTGTATGACAGGGTCACATTTCATTATACTTCCCATGTGAGTATCCCGTTATTGAGCACCATTTGTTGAATTTTTGTTTGCTTCTTTGTTTTGCTTGCTTGTTGGTTTTGGTGGGGAAGTGCATGGACTGGGAATCAAGCCTGGGTCTCCTGCATGGCAGGCAAGAATTCTACTGCCAAACTACCCTTGTACCTCCCGGATTTGTGTGTGTGTGTGCGTAAGCATGTCCCATGTGTCAAATATTCGTTATTTATCTAAAATTCATATTTATCCGGGTATCCTGTATTTTTATCTGCTAGATCTAACACCCCTGTCCCAACAAATAAAAAAGGTTTGAGAAATGCTCAAACCCATAGTGTTCTCTTCTATAGAATTTCTCCAAGCCTTTCCTATTATTTTAAACCCCCAGGTGGTGCATGGTGCATATTTTGTGCACAGTGCTCATCAAACTTTGCTCACTGAGCAAACTTTTACTGTGAAGCATTTTACAGAGAGCTCCTGCTGATGAACTGCTGATCCAGCAGATTTCAACGCGAGGAAATTTCAAGCCTCTTGAGTGCAGGAACTTGGCTTATTAATCTTTGTTTCTCCTCAACTTCTCACACTTTCTCCCGAAGGCTCAAACATGCCTCTTGAATTGAGGTCACCTTCCAGAAGCATTTCTATTACCCAGTGATGATTTCAAACCTTTCCCTTTCTTCTCTACCCTAATCCCACCCCACCCCAGACCCTCCTGGGATCACCTGATTGAAGCTTCTCAACTCTGTTCCTTCCAGCATGATTCCTCTGTTGTCTCCCAAACGCTCCTGCTTCCTTCCCGTTCCAAAAGAAGAGGCGTCCCTCATGAGGAGGTGTCAAGCCCTAATCCCCAGGACCTGAGAATGCACCCTTATTGGAAATAGGATCATTGCAGATGTAATGAATTACGAGACGGTCATACTGGGGTAGAGTGGGCTCTTAATCCAACAAGACTGGTGTCCCGTAAAGCGGAGGAGAAGAGACCCAGGGACACAGACTCAGGGAGAAGAAGGCCATGTGACGATGGAGGCAGAGCCTAGGGTGGAGCACCTACAAATCAAGGAGCACCACGGAGTGTGGCAAACACCAGAAGCTGGAAGCGACAAGGAAGGACTGTCCTCTCCAGGTCTCACAGGGAGCCTGGCCCTGCCAACACCTGGATTTTGAGCTTCTGACCACCAGAACCATGAGAGAATATAGTTTCGTTGTTTTAAGCCCCCCAGTTTGCAGTCATTTGTAATGGCAGCCCGGGAAGCTAACACACCTCCCTTCTTCTTGCTAAAGCCAACTCCCGTTCTGCTTCCTCCAGGATCTAGTATCA
Source organism: Myrmecophaga tridactyla (assembly GCA_004026745.1). NCBI lineage: Eukaryota > Metazoa > Chordata > Mammalia > Pilosa > Myrmecophagidae > Myrmecophaga > Myrmecophaga tridactyla. The sequence continues at coordinate 22,187 of PVIY010032329.1, forward strand.
CCAAGTACCCCAACCTCCTGTTAGCAGTGACCCCCTCTTGTACCCTGTAATTACTCCAGGGCACAGAGGGCCAGGGGACAACAAAGAGGACAAGGTGCTTTCCAATGGGCTCCCCCCAGGAGGGAGGGAGCAACTCCGGCCACTCTGTTATTTCCAAAGCGAGGCCACTGCTCTCTCAGGCCACATGCCTGCCTCAGCAGCCAGGGGAAGGAGGCCTTTCAGGGTCCTTACAGTGGCAGCAGTTCTCCCCAAATCACGCAGCAATCAGCAGCTACTCACTTAACCATCTGTTCATTGTTCTTTCCAGAAGAAAAAGCTCCGGGCCTACTTAACACGGCTTTCCCGTTTACAACTGACATTCCCTAATTAAATCATCATGGACTGGGATCCTAATCTTTATTGTAGGGTTTCTGAACCTCAGTGCTACTGACATTTCGAAACAGATAGTTCTCTGTGGTGGGGATTGTTCTTTTGCTGTAGGATATTTTGCAGCTTCCCTGGCATCTATCCACTAGATGACAGCAGCTTTCCCGACTCCCCATTTGTGACAACCAAAAATGTCTCCAGACAAAAATCGTCCCAGTTTAAGAGCCACTTCCTATTGTGTGGTTACCGATAGGCTGAGTAGGGCGCCCCATGGGGTCATTTCAGCACTGGGATGCCCCTCTGATGCGTGGAAGGCCCGGGAGAGAGGCTTTCTTAGACCAGTGGAAAGCTCACTGTAGAGTGGAGGCACTCATTTTCCAGAACAAGTGTGGTCAATTTGGCTTCTCAGCCCACCCCCACTGGATTTACAAATGTCCTCACCCCAGGTCTGCCGAAGATTCTTCATTTATTCACTCTACAAATAATTAGGGGTGCACCTCCCACACAGCAGCTGCTGTGGAGTACGGCCTAAGGTAACAGCGAGGTCCAGGCTAGACACGGCATATCATATGGGTTGGATTGTGTTTCCCAGAAGAAATGTTCAGGTCCGGACCCCCGTCTCATGACGAGGACCCTATTAGGAAATAGTGTCTCTGACAATGTGATCAGTTAAGATGAGGCCAAATTGGATTAGAGTGGGCCCTAATCCAATAGGACTGGCATCCCTAGAAGAGGGAAGTTTGGGTGCATAGACACACGGGGAAGGCCATGTGATGACAGAGGCAGAGCTGGGAGGGCTGCAGCCACCTGCAAGCCAAAGTGACAAGAGGCCGGGAAGGATTCTCCCCTAAGGTCCCCGAGGGTGCGTGGCCCTGCCGACTCCTTGACTTCAGACTTCTGGGCTCCTGAATTGTGGGACAAGACATTTCTGTGTTTTAAGCTACAGAAACAAGGCATTTTATTACAGTGGCACTAGGAAACTCAGGCACGTGTCTGTCTGGGTTGTCCTCCAGCCCCGTTCTGCCAGTGGAGAGCCGGGCAACGTGGGCCCTGGAAACTGACACCTGGCTCCCCGGCCCCAGGTTTCAGGCCGAGTCTGAAGGTGAAGTCAGCATCATACGTAGTTCATCATATGAAAAGGCTCATGGGGGCTGGTCAGTGCTGGTCAACGGAATCTCCAAGTTAAGGAAAGAGCAAATGTGCTTAGAAACCAGAGGGAATCTCGAGGAAAGGAAGAAAACTAATAAGGGACAAGTGATGACACCCAAATAATTTTCCTACTTCCCCAGAGGCCACATTTCTTAGCCTTGCTGGACTGTTTCCCATAGGAGCATTTACTGGCAGCTGTGCCGATGCTTCTCTCTCTCCTTCCCTTCATTCCCTTCTCTTCCATCCCACCCACCACTCCCATAAACTCTCTCTGGGGCCCAGAGGATTCAGCCATGTGCATCCTGGCATCACTCACCTACTCTTAACTTAAACCAGTATATTCAGGGTGAACGGCTTTGGCCACAGGGAGTGTAGTTTTTATCTTCTAATTTAACAAATAATAATCATTGGCAATTAATAACGTTCATTCTGGGAAAAGACTCCATTTTAAGTGGGCCGACGAGATATAAACAGAGCATCACTTGGCCTTCTGTGGCATTTCGCTAGATAAATAGCTGATCTGCTGGTGAGCACATAACGTTGGCCAAAGTTCCTTAGCCAGGCTGTGCCTCATTGTGGCCACCCCCAGCACCCGCAGGACTGCAGCAGAGTTCGAGACTCGGCCTCTAACAGTGCCTGTGACCCAGCAAGTGCTCCCAGATGTCAGCTACTGTCTGTCATTATTATCCAAAGGGGTCTGTAGCAGGACCACCCACAGGCCTGGATTATACAGCTGCATTCCCAGGAGGCCATCTGTCTGTGGAGTCTCCAAGCATCTGCATGAAAGCCATGGGTCCCTGGGCTGGTGAGCATGTTGAGTGTGGTTGAGACCCTCCAGTAAGGTCATTAAGGGAGTTCAGCGTGTGTCCGGAGGGCATGGATCCTGCCAGGCTCTCGAACCCCCTCCTCCAAGGTACCCAGATGAGTCAGCCACTGTGGGGAGTGGGGGCACCCTCCTTTAATGGTCCTTCATCTGCCAACATGGCCCCAGCTCCCTCGTCTCCTCCCCATCCTAGGATGACCAGGCTTGGACCTGGCCGCCTGCTGTAGGGCCGGCCTCCAACCTGGGCACCGCCTGCACCTGCCAGTGGCCCTAATGTGTCTTGCCTGAGCATCTCCTTCTTCCATGCAGGGGGTTCTCCCACCTGGCCGTACATCAGAATCCCCAGGTGGGCTCAAAAGAGCTCAGCATTCCCTCACACCCCCCGGAGATTCTAATTCAGGAGACTGGAGGTAGGGCCCATGGGCACACAGTGGAAAAGGACTCCCTAACCCCAGGAGAGTCAGGACGAAGGGGAGGGAGGAGGAGGAGGAGGCCGAGAGGGACCTAGGGACTGAGAGGGAGGATCCACAGACGGTGACACTGAACCCCCAGGAGCCCGCCCTGTGTGGCGAGGACCCCTTACCACATTCAAACGCTCGGCGGCTACAACTGTGGTTCGTCCTGGCCAGGCTCCAAAGACGCGGCAGCCTGGAGTTAGCACGGCCAGAGGAAGGGTCAGCTCAGCTGGGGCAGGCCGCAGAGAAGCCGGGCAGAGGAAGGGCCTGTGGAGGCCTGGCAGTGAGGGGAGGGCATCGCAGCCATGGGCAGGCAGATAACACCAGGCTGTCAAACGCCCGGGCACGTGTGGCACTCACGGTTCGGTTGCAGGGGGCAGCCCAGCTGACGTCTGCGGCGCTTGTGGCAGTAGGACACAGGTCTGAAGAGCCTCGGCCCCTGACTCGCTGCCCCAGCTCAAGCAGGCTCTCCTGCCCTCTGCAGACCTTCATGGTGAGGCCCCGCAAGGGCGCATGGCGCCACAGCCCCCCAGCTCTGCACATGCTACAGGCCAGCCTGCTTCCTTCATCCCTGCCTGGTCCCCTGAGGCCCCTGTCTTTGTGCAGCGCAGACCCTCAGAAAAGACAGGAGGTAGTGATAGTGTGCATGGAAGCAGGGCTTAGAGACGGGAGCCCCTGGTGCTTGGCAACCTTCTGGGCCCTCACAGGAGAGAGCGGAAAGTTCCAGAACACCAATACCTGAGACTCAGAGCAGGGAGGGGGCTCCAGTCTCTGCCAAGCCCAGCACGGGCCTTTCCCTGCACTCGGTGGTCTCTGGGCAAGATTTAGTGTGCAAGCTTCATCCCTGGAGGGGAGTGACCACTGGCCAGGAATCACGTCCCCAGAGGGAGGACAGCTGTCAAAGGAGCCTGCCCAGCCTCACCAACATGCCACCCCACTGCCGCTGCTCGCTCTCCATCTTACTCTTCCTTTGTCTCCATCCTCTGCCTACGGGGCACGGCCCAGGCTCCTAACTTTTAGAACAGGTGTGCACAGAGCTGCACCAGCTGGCACAGCAGTGATGCTCACTAAACACCACTAGCACCAGGCTAGGAGCTCAGTGCATCTGCTTACTCCATCCCCCAACAGTCTGAGCACCTTCAGGCTGTGGGGAGAGCAGGCTGCTTCCTCTCCCAGCACCCCAGCACTAGCTGCAAGTCTGCAGGCAAGATCTGTAGCCTCTACATCTCGCTGGGGACAGAGTGAGGTCACCCACCCCACCGGGCTGCTGGGACCACTGGAGGTGATTCTCTCTCACCTGACTTGAAGATAAAATGCAGAAAGGACCTGGCACAGAGCTGGTACGTAGGAAATGCTTAAATAGGAGTTATTATTTATGTGACTTTTAATTATGTCCCTCATTGGACAGTTTTGAATTCTAATAACACGGTTGCCGTGACAACTGCCAGTTAATCCATTTGATCCGGTGACAAGAAAGGTTAGGGCTGGAAGCATCTAAGAGGGCCTGCAGGCCAGCCTCCTCATTCCACGGATGAATGAAGCTCCAATAAGTCCTGCCGGCCACCCCCATTCCAAGATGAGGGGCAAATGCCAGGTGAGCACCAGCAATGTGCCCATCCTTTCATCCTACAGAGCACAGAGGGGCTGGAAGGACCACTGCTGATAAAGCAACCGGTTGCTTTGTAAGGTGTAGGTTTCCAGCAGGAAAAATTAGGCCTTTATTCATAGCTAAAGGTCTCGTCTATTATTTCGTGTGGTGCTTTCAGAGCCTTCAGCAACCTCCTGGGTACTTAGCAGAGGGAAATCAAACAATACACATTGCTTTCTTGCCCTTTCTTTCCTGTGGCTCTCAGAAGGAGCCCTTCCTCTCCTTGAGCCACCTACGCAAACTCTGCCACCTTCGTGCACCTTTGTAATGCCCCGTGCTGGCCTGCAGAGTGACAAGAGGCCCTCATTTCTGAAGGACAATTTGTAACAAGTGTTAGCAGAGCAAACATCTTTGTATGGCCCAAGCCAGGAGGCTTTAAGCAGACACAGTTCCAATCTCAAGACTCCTTCTTGTGTAATCCTCATAAATTCAGCCTCACTGGAGTTTTTTTCAAAGGAGGGAAAGTGTAAAGTTCCTGTTCAAAGCCTCCAACCAGTATAATCAGGTTCAGAAGGCTGTGACTCAGTGGCAATTAGCATCTCCAACCCCTTCCTTGGTGTGGTTTTCTTCCAATCCTCTAGATCCTTTCATGCTTTTAGAAATTGCAATCTAAGAAAGAGATGTAAATTGTGTGTGAGTGTGTATGCATGCATGTGTGTGTGTTTGTAAAAACAGAGGTCGTCTTTGCTTTGTTGAGAAGGAAGCCAAGCAAAAGAAAAAAAGATAGAGCCAAAGGAAAGAACAGAAGTGGCCACCCATCCTCAGAAGTGGTCAGGAGCTCTGACAGCTCCCAGAGAGGTGCTGCAGAAATGGCCCTCCCTGGTACTTTGGTCTCTGGGGTTATAACACCCACTGTAAGTAACACACCGTCATTTTCCTTCTAGATTCTTTTCTAAGGCATCCTACACACTTAAAGGCACAAACTTATTATGCCCACAAAATGGGATAGTTTATTCTTAATTACATGTTTAACCAGGAGATCGCATTGTATTTGCCTATCAGCCACTTTAACTGTTCAAAACTAAGGGTGAATTTCAGAAAATATTATGGGAAGTGAATTTTTATATGCTTTACTAATGAAAGAAGGGAAGAAAGAAAGGAAAGAGAGAGGAAGGGAGGGAGGAAAGAAAGATGCAAAACACTTGAGAAAGGTAAGCAGCCCTTCCAGCTTCTTCTCCACCTAAAAATCAAATAAATACTAATAATTATCCACTCAGACCCCAAACAAGGCTGATGAGTTATCGAAGAGGAGAGAATATGAAAGCTGAATTTGTCAAGCACCAACAAAGGCATCTGCTTTCCTTAAAAGTTGTCCTTCCCATCTTCTCTGGACCCATGGAAGCATATTTGCTTAGGAGCCGAGCCCCGTGGGCACCAACGCTTTCTAAAACAATAGTCCGCCTGAATGCAGAGCAGATAAAAAGAAATTCCATTTGTTTCTTTCCAAAACTAACATCAAGGTCAAAAGATTATCGTATTTTGCAGTTTGCCTGGCTTCTGGCCAGGACAAGCACAAACAGAGGCCCCTGGACCTTAGCCTGCCCCATTCTCTTCCCACCGCCAGCTCCCGGCCCTCACCTGGTGTGGCCTCGAGCTTATGAGTGTGGCTCCCACAGGTCTGAGCCTAACCCGGCTCCCCCTTGGGTCTAGAGGTACAGACAAAGGCATGGTCTGTCTCGGGAAGGGAGGCCTGGTGGAAAGGACGGGATGGACCCTGGAAGCCACTGCTCGAGGAATCTGGGGTCCTGGGTTATCGACAGTGTAGAGGAGACTCTGGCTCTGCAGACCCCTCATCATATGGGGATACCGTAGCCATGGGAAGGCAAGAGTGGGGCCTTCTGAAGTGCAGGGCACAGGACCACCTGGCTCCCTGACCAGCGTGCCGGGCTCTTTCTGGTCCACCTGGCTCCTTCCAGGCCCCCTATTAAACTCTCATGCCGGAGGTGCTAATGCACCTGGGAGATGCACAGAGAAAACCTGTCACGTGAGCAGGGTGGGGGATGGGGAACGAGATCTGTTTCATCCTCCAACAGTAACCACCACATCTGAAAGGGCCAAAAGGTCCACGCTCTAACTTAAGTCAGGGGAGAAAGGAAAGCGACAAGAAATCAGGTAACAGGAGGTGTGCTGGTTTGAAAGGAAGTTTGCCCCCTAAGAAAAGCCATATTTTAATATAAATCCCATTTCATAAAGGCAGAATACTCTCTATTCAATACTGTATGTTTGAAACTGTAATGAGATCATCTGCCTGGGTGATGTGATTTAGTCAAGAATGGTTGTTAAATTGGATTAGGTGATGACATGTCTCCACCCATTT
>PVIY010032330.1:0-29079 GCA_004026745.1 Myrmecophaga tridactyla
TTTGGCCTGAGGAGAGTTGAAATATTGGAGTGAGGGGAGGAGTGTGTAGCTCTGGGCACTGGAAAGAATGGGGTGTACGGGAAAGAAGTGTGCGGGGTGTTCTAGTTTGCTAGCTGCCGGAATGCAATATATATTGCATTCAGAATGGCTTTTAAAAGGGGGAATTTAATAAGTTGCTAGTTTACAGTTCTAAGCCTGAGAAAATGTCCCAATTAAAACAATTCTATAGAAATGTCCAATCTAAGGCATCCAGGGAAAGATACCTTGGTTCAAGAAGGTCGATGACATTCAATGTTTCTGTCTCAGCTGGAAGGGCACATGGCGAACATGGCGGCGTCTGCTGGCTTGCTTGTGGCTCTACCAAAAAGGGACTCTCCCCAAAATGTTTCCTCTTTTAAAGGATTCCAGCAAGCAACTCCACCTTCAGTGGGTGGAGACACACCTCCATGGAAATCATCTAATCAAAAGTTACCACCCACAATTGGGTGGGTCACATCTGCATGGGAACAATCAAATGCTCCCACCCAGCAATACTGAATGAGGATCAAAGGGCATGGCTTTTCTGGGGTCCACCACAGATTCAGACTAGCACACGGGGCTATAGAGAGAGGGACTGGCCGTGCAGGCAACAAGAACTCTTCTGCCAGGGGAGCAGGGAGCATTTCTGAATTCGTGAGTGGGAAGTGAAAGAAACAAACCGGACTGACTCTTTTCCCCCTTGAGCTTTTCTTCCTTGAACAGACAGAGCTTTTGCCCAGTGTTCTGATGTCATGTTGGGTAGTGGGTTTGCACAGCTGCAGTGGGGGAAGGAAACAAGGACCAGGTGGGATGTGACTTAGAGTTATTGCCTCGGATACTTAGTCTGGGGGCCTTGGAGACTGAGACAGCCAAGGAAGTTAAGAAGCAATCCCTCTTGGGAATTTCCGCTGCATAGTCATTGTCAAAACCAGATGCCGGCATGCGTCTGTGTGTCCTCTCAGCCTCCCCTGTGAGCTGTCACTGACCTTCCCTCTCTTCTCTGGCAGGGACTGATACCCTTGGTCATGAAGCACCCCCTACAGCCTGTGTGACTGAGCATCGCTGCTCCAGTTGTTTCATGCAAGTGTGGGGTGCAAGCCAACCCCTCTTCTTCAGAAGGTGCCTGGGCCCTGCGTGGGGAGGGGAGCTCTAGAAAGTCCTGGTCAGAGGGTGGGCCCTTGGGAGTCTCTACTGGGTGGCAAGTTTGTCCCCTTTGGTTGCCTCCAGTGCTGAGTTGACCACCACTGACTCATTCTGTCCCAGATCTGCTGGGCCCTGGGAGGAACGTGGCACCTCTTTCTCCGGTCCTCAGAGCTAACCAGGAGGGGGCTGGGCTGTGGGAAAGGCCACAGCGCCCCCATGAGTCCTGATTCAGTCATTTGCAATTATGTGACCTCAAACAGAGTTAATGGTTGAACTTTTGTGAAGTTCAAATGCAGTGTAGTAACTGTCTTTTTCTGTGTTAACAAACTACCGCAAACTTAGTGGCTTAAGACCAACATACATTGATTATCTCACAGATTCTGTGAATCAAGAATCCAGACACAGCTCAACTGGGTTTGTGGCCCCAGTGTTTGTCATGAGGCTGCAAGGTTTGGCAAGGGTTGCAATTTCATTTGAAAGCTCAACTGGGGAAGCGTCCCCTTCCACTCTCACTTAGGTGATTGTTGGCAGGATTCAGCTCCTCTTGGACTGTTGTACTGAGCACCTCGGATCCTTGCGGGCTGTTGGCTGGAGGCCACCCTCAGTCTTTTGCCGGGTGGGACTCCCCAGCATTGCAACTTGTTTCATCAAACCCAGCAAGGGAGAAAGTCTGCTCGCAAGAGGGAAGTCAGAATCTTATAGAATCTGTTCACAGAAGTGACAGCCCATCATGTTTGCTGTATTCTATTGGTTAGAAACAAGTCACAGGGCCCACCCACATTCAAGGGGAGGGGTTCACACAAGGGCGCAAGTATCAGGAGACAGGAACATTGGGGATACCTTAGAGCTGCCCACTCTGACAAGTGATATAAATGGAAGCACTTTGGAAACTGTAGAGTGCTGTTTAGGTATAAGGAATCATTGTCATCATTTGCACATCGTTGCAAAGAGAAAATGAAAACTTGAAATAAAGGGCCATTGATGTGGAAACTAAATGTCAGATTGTTCTGCTAATACCAGATCCTCAGGGGACTTGTCAGGGATCTGGCTAGTTCATTTCATGCCCTTTACAAGAACCCTTCTAGCTGATGATTTTAAGGTTAAACTCAAGCAGCTACAACATGCCTGGACCTTCTATTTCCCCATAAATAACCATGTTTATAGGGCTTTTTACAGTTTACAAGGAGCCTTCACATACATGAATCTCACTTTTCCTCCCAATCATAGCAGTGGGCTGAGGTTGTGTTACGCTGTCATTTAAAAAGGAGAAAACGGAGAATGAGGATCAGTTTTCAAGATGGAGTGGCTGCCAAGTGACACAGTTAGACCCAAAACCCAGACCTGCAGACCCCCAGCCCTGCCTGCACTGACGCACTTCCCCATATGTGGCTGCTGCTGCTGCTGTCCGTCCTCTTTGGGACTGAAAAAAGGAGGCTGAGCATGGAAGAAAGGAGAGAGGGCATTGTGTTCACACGGCTTCTTCATAATTCCCTGTCTCCTAAAACACCTGGGAGACATGTCCCAGGGAACTAAGCCAAGACCTTCAGTAGAGTGAGAGAAGGCTCACTCTTGCCTTCCCCAACTTCAAGTCATTCCATATAGGACTCTGTCCCTTAAGCAAACCTCAGCGGTGAGCACGTAGGGAAGCCAGGGGAGAACAAAGTGATGTAGTAAAACCACTTCCTCATAGTGGATCTCAGCTCTCCCCCACAAATGCTCCAGTGAACCCCTGAAGTGCAGCCCACCATGCTTTAGGACAAAGTCAGACTGGTTTTGAAAAGTGAGTAATGTTCAAATCTGCACATGGCATGTGAGTTGGTAGATATGACTTGCTGCCCCCTGGTGGTAGATCAGAGGCATAAATGCCAGGCCTGTGGAAGAAGTGCAATACAGTGAAATGTTTGCCATTTATTAGGCAACTGCTATGTGCCAGGCACTACAGGGGTGGGTGTAGGAAACAGTATAAAACACAGCCCCTGATTCCAAAGGAGTCAAAATTTAGTTGAAGGGTCAGGACATTAGAAAAATTGGCATCCACTAGTCAATATGAAAAGCTGCTGCATTGCAGTGGAAGTCCAGAGATGAGAGAAAACACTAAGGGATCAAGTAGTCAGGGAAGGGTTCTCAGAGGAAGACTAGGGGAAGCCAAAGAAGAATTGAGGATTGTGGGGAAAATAATGAAACCTAAAACCACCCAATGGCCTGTACAGCAGTGCTTCTCATATCTAACGTGCAGGCTAATCACCTGTGATCTTAAATCTGCTAAAATGCAGGGTCTGATTCACCAGGCCTGGGGTGGGGCCTTCAATTCTGCATTTTTAATAAGCTCCCAGGTGTTAACTGCACAGCAGGTCCACAGACCACGCTGCAAATTAAAGGTGACAGTGAGTGGATTAGAAACAGTACTGCTCGACAGATGTAGCCCTCTGGGAGCCCGACATGGTGAACAAATGGTAAAAAGAAGAGTACCTTCCACCAGCGAGCGTACCAGGGTGCATAGCTCCATGAGCAGACTACAGGTAGAATTCCAGCCCCCATTTGCCCTTTGAGTAATGAACAACCAGCAGACCAGTCATAGCAGCCCCAGTGGAACCAGTAACAGAGACAGCGAAGTTGGAAATAAGGGGGCCCATTTGGAGAGCAAGGTGATGGGTTCAGTCTGTCATAATTGTGTTTGGGATGACAGTGGGACATCCAAGTGACATGTCTCCACAGCTGGAGACCCATGTTTGGGCTTCGTGGGTTTATTAATGATATACCACAAAATCAGGCCAGCAGCATGAGGGTGGGGTGGAGCTTAGGGAATCATCTAACACTTGGGGCCTCTTTCAGGAAGTAACACTATCCTTCCAACATCTCTGTCTCTTTTGTTGTCTTGCAGATCACCCGTTTCCTTTACTGAACTCAGCGGTTGCAGTGATTCTTCCATCCCCAGGATGCCAAGTCTCCCCTGCCCTCCAGTTCCCTTGACTCGGCCTCAGAGGCTCTGAAATCCCCATTCACTAACCTGAAGGGAAAGTCATCCCAAGGCTGGAACAGCCCGTTAGCCAGGACAGGTCTCTCCAGCCTTACCATAGGAGGCACCCTTCCAGGAGCTCCCTTTGGGCTTGCATTGCCCTTGTTTTCCATGAGAGTTTGAAGTAAAGGAAAGACCCCACCAAAAATAGCGTGGGTTGGGCCAGGGCAGAACCAGGTGGAACTGTTGATGATCATCTAACCCTCCCTTCCCCAGCCCCAAGCTCCAGCCTGTCCTCTGTCTTCAGAAGGCCTCTGGCGTCCAGTGGTTGGGGCCCTCCCTCCTCTGAAGCTGTCAGATCTTGCCTGCTCCAGCTCTGCAGAGTTGTAAGAGCACCCACCACCCACCCCAGGCCCAGTGGGGCAGGCTCAGCCCCTCCCCACGCACACACACAGGCTTTGCAGAGTTTGATGGGGCGTCGGGCGAATGACAGCGGGAACAGTTGTGATCACTGGCGGAATCCTAGCTACGGCCATCCTTCTCTGCATCATCGCCGTCCTGTGCTACTGTAGGCTCCAGGTCAGTCCCTCGGGCCCAGAGCCGAGTTTCCCCCAGCAGCCAACCTCCCATGTCCCAGTAGGGCACAGAAGCTAGGGGCCCACTTGAGCGCAATAAAACCCAAAGCCATGGAACATGGGAGGCATAAATCAAGAGACCGAGAATGAGGGGTGGTCAGAGGAAAGCCAGGTCCCCCTACCCCCACACTCTGCATACTCTAAGGAAAGTGTGCTAGGAAGATGCAGCAAGATTATGTTGGGTCTCCTGCCCCTCTGAGATTTTAGGAGAGGTGGGAAAGGTGCCATCTAGAGGCACAATGAAAGCTTCACCAAACAGCTCCCAGCTCTGTCCTCAATGTGATTTGTTTATCCCACTCTCCCTCCCTCTCTCTACCATGGCTGAGAGTTAATGTTCTGGGAAGGAGGGAAAAGGAAAAGGGAAAGAAACTGGTCTTACAGACCTGGAAATAGATACTTGTAGAACGTGAGCCTCTGGTGTTCAGTGTTATCCCAAGCACAAAATACCCGGCCCATGGTACCCATGGAGCGGGGAGGCACTGGTGCCTGTGCTAGCTCAGGAGGGCGCTGGGAACCGCGGGGACATTTACACCCTCTCAGGTGTCCCTCTCCCCCTTCACCTAGTATTACTGCTGCAAGAAGAGAGGAGCCGAGGATGCAGATGAAGAGGAGGAGCATGACCTCCCCACGCACCCCAGAGGCCCCCCCTGCAATGCCTGCAGCTCCCAAGCCCTGGACAGCGGAGGCAGCCTGGCGCCACTCACGGGCGAGCCCTGCAGCCAGCTGTGCGGGGCCGGGGCGAGCCACTGCACCGCCTGCTCCCTCTACAGCTCCCCTTTCTACATACAGACGGCTGACATGGTGCCCAATGGGGGTGGAGGCGAGAGGCTCTCCTTTGTTCCCATGTGCTACAAGGAGGGGGGACCCTCGTCCCTCAAAATGGCAGCACCTCAGAGTTACCCGGTGACCTGGCCAGGCTCTGGGCATGAGATGTTCACCAATCCAAGGGCTATTAGTACAGATGTGTAACTCCCTTCACTCCTACCCCACACACCCACCAACGTTGCTGCCCCAGCAGGAGCAGTTGGGGCAGTGGACGACCCTTCCAACAGCCCACAAGACTAACTCAGTTCCTTTGGCTTTTCTTGCCCCACCATGGAAAAGGTTCACCGGGGTTCAAGCTATTGAGTGCACTGAAAACCAGGGCAGGGCCAAGCTCCAACCCCGTGTGGCCCAGAGGTAGGGCCTGATAGGTTGCGTTTGCAGCTTGGCCAGTTCTCTGTTGGGACTCTCCTCTGGCCAGCCCTAGAAGCACCCCCACACCACCCCCACCGTCTCCCCACCGCTCAGCTCTACAGGCCTGTGAGAAGAGGAGCACCAAGGAAAATTAAGCAAAGCCTCTAGAAGGTTCCAGAGTCCTTGGGAGATGAAGTGGCCATGCCTAGAAGAAAAGGGACAAAGGGCAAAGGGCAAACCTAGGACTAAAACATTCTAGAATCTGAGGAGATAGAAGAAAGTATGTTAAAGGGACTTCGTCAGGACCTGCCTGCTGAAACAAATCCAAGAGCAACTGGTTGTTTTGTACGTTGACTATCGTAGACATTGCAGTCACTGTGACTGCCCCAGTACAGACACGGATTCCTGACACCATATCTATACCTGTCCCCCTTCCTCATGGAACACATCAAGTTAACCTTAAAGGCCATTGCATAAAGTTATTCTTGGAGACTGCACCAAAACAAGATTGGTTAACCTTGTCTCCTTCCGAGCCCTCTTTCTCTGCTTTAGGATCCAGCTGCCCCTGCTGGAGAAGTTTGTTTAAGTCTCATTACTGTTGTTTAAGTAGCTAAGCAAAGGAGATCGTGCAGATTTCCTCTAGGGCCCTGGAGCCCCACACTGAGAGGCGTACATGGATGCAGTCCTCTGAAGGTGTGTGCATTCTCAGGTGTGGGCACACGCAAGCACAGACACACGTACCTGTCACCACCTGCAGATACCAAAGACTTTGCCACTTTCAGGGGCCCACAGTCAGCATGAACCGAGAGGTGATTAGGTGGCCAGTTCCTTTAGCAGCCAGCCCTGAACGCTCTGTGGAGCAGGGCTGCAGTGGTGGAAGTCACAAAAGCCCCTCTGGAAGCCCAGCTTTCTCTCAGGCATCCACCCTTGACACCACTGTTAATAAGCAAGGGCTTGCTGCCCAACACACACAGAGGCCAATACTATGACATCAGGATTTTGAAAAAAGAGAGAGCTTTAATGCGCGTCAACTGGCATGGAGACAGGAGACTGGCTTACATCTATCTCTCCAATCTCAGTGAAGGGAGATTTTATGGGAATGGGAGATGAGACTTGGGGACAGCAGTGGGAGGTTTGACTTGGCATAGCCCAGCTGGTTAATTATAGAATTGTCCATATGTGTTAGAGTGGATTTTAGGCCAGATCTTCCTTATTGAAGGATCTTTTATGTTTTATTTGCTTCCTATGTCTCCCTGTCCTTGTAATCTTGGTTCTAAGGGCGGTGACCTCTGTTCCTGGTTTCTCAAAGGTTGCCGAAAGAACAAGAGTCAGCATATTCTGTGCATGCTCGGGTTATATGGCCTGCAGTTACACAAGCCCAGTAGAAAAGGAAAAACTGGTGTGGGCCTGTCCATGATTTCACCATGACCAGGCTTGCGTCATTCCACCAGAGACAGCAGTCCTAGCTTCAGAGAATTGGAGGGATTTAACTTATCAGTTAGATTCCACACTTGCTTACCCCGTATCCACACACACACACCGCCCAGTCACACACCATTTATTGTTGTCTCACTCCCTCACTCTAGCCCAAGCCCATTTCCCATTTCCCACTTATAACTCAGCAGTGGCCTTATGCTTTTTGATGAAATGCACCTCATGAGTTTTCTAGGTGCCTCTGCAGTAAAAGGTGGCTGCTTTCCCACCCCCCACCCCCAATCACCCCCCATCCTTGAGCCTGCATGCTGCAGGGGATGGGGTGGGAAAGCAGCTGCCCCCTCTGCTGAAATCTTTATTTTGCATTTAACAGAGGGCAAATTGGGGGGAATGAAGCAGGGAAAGGGAACTCATACCTTTTGCATCGCTCTGTCCCATCACCCTGTATCTCATGCTAATTAAAGCACACTGACTTGGCAGTTGGAGGACCTGAGCTCCAGCCACATTTCAGTCACTCATTAGCTCTAGGACCAACCACTTACCGTTTTCGAGATGAGGTTTCCTCTACTGAGATGAGGCTCATCCAGATAGATGCTAACAGGACTTCAGACCTCCTTTAAAAAGTCTACTGTGAGCCACGCCACCCTCTTGCCCTTCTTTTGGCAGGAGCTGGAGACACTTGCCGACTCTCTGATGCTGTGTGCAGGGATGCTAGCTCATGGATGAAAGACCACAGTAAAACATAGGCTTAGCAGGCAAACCATTTTGACTGCCAGGGAAAAGCAAACATGTTTGTCTGACCCACCCACTGAGTGAACTTGAGTGGTAACACTTATGCAAGCAGGCGGCCCCAGGCCAGGGTAACGAGGTCCGTCCCAAGTCCAGAGGGGGCAGCTTCAGTCAGCTGCTAGAGCACACCCTCTCCCACCGCCAGCCCTCACCAGGCCCAGCGCAGCCTCCCGACATGGGCCTGGCAGCCCTCGCCGCTTCCTGACTGAGGACCAGCCCCAGTGCCTTGGCCCCCTGGATTTGCACACCCAATCATCCACAGTAGCCGCATCCCTTCTCATCAAAAATAACAGCATCATCTGACTCCTGCCTTTGGAAGAATCAAGACTGCCCCGTTAGTGAGCCTTGCTTCTCACCCTGACATGTTGGGGTCCCTGAGTACACATCATCCCATGCAGTCCCATCTCCTGTAGCTTTCCCAGCCTAAAGCCTGGCAACCCACGGATCAGAATCTAGGTTTGGCACATTGGAGAAAATGTGGGCCACCCCTCTCCCCGACAGCCCCACCCTGCCTCGGGGTGCAGGCTCCATTCCCTGGGTGCCTCCTTGTAGCTGTGAGGGCCTTACTTGTGGAAAAGGAAGCCCACCCCACTCAACCACCCTGTACTTTTTAGCTGTGGAGTCTGTAAAATATGGGACACCATTTATACACAAGCTGCACCCTAAGCAGAGAAGAAAAGAAGGAGGGCCCGTGGGAACCCTCATTCCACTCTGCCATCTTGTCTCCACCTCACTTCAGTATCCTGCTAAGGCTTTCTCTTCTTGATAACTTGGAGTTGCAACCAAGAGAATGTCAGAAATAAATGACGAATTTGAAGTAGAAATCCCACAGCGTCCTCTCTTCTTCACCTGGGGAGGACGGATTTAAGAATGAGTGTTCTCTAAACCTTCAGCCTCAAAGTCACCGTGTCAATACCAAGAACGTCCATTTTCAGCACCAAAATCTCCCAGCATCATTTCCCCTCCTGCTCACATGTTAACAAATCCTCTCTGCCATATTGCCTGGTGTTTCCCCATTGCCTGAGTCAGAGCTTGCCTCCAGGGAAGATGTATCATTTATTGGGAAGGGGATTTGAACTATAGTTGCTGCTGTCCCCTGAGGCTGAAGTGGCCCTGCTGGGATGGTGAGCCTCAGTGGGGAGCAATCTTCAGCCCCTCCTCCCTACCCTCACCCCACCGTTACCTTCCTTACCAGTGGTTTTCCCCTGTCTATAGTTCTGGGTAAAATCGCCAACTCTTTGAGGCCTGAGGAGACCCAGAGTATCAGACAACCAGCCTTCGCATGGTGGGAAGGAAGAGAAGAGAAAAGGGTATTTGGGACTAGATCTTCTGCTCAGACCCAAGTAGAGACTACAAAAGTAGGAATAGTGTGGGGTGAGGACCGGGGAACCAGAAAACAGCTCTGTGTATAAAAGGGAGGATTTGAGGAGAATGAGGTTGAGTGTGTGTGTGTGTGTGTGTGTGTACATGCACATGCATGTGCACTCTTGCCTGTGTTGCAGGGATGTATATGAGAGAGACATACATAATCCTCCTTCCCACCTCCAGGCCACGGTCATCCTTGACTGTATCTGGGTGAGCAGGGGACAGCCTGGCTTGTGCATCCAGCACCGAGATCTCTGCAGCTTAGGGTGCTCCACCCAGCAGACCCTGCAGCAGGTCTTCTAGTAGTGTCAGCAGAGCACAGCTTCACCCTCAGCATCAGAGAGCAGTTGGCCTCTGAGAACAGAAACCAGACCCTGGAGTAATCCTCTCCCAACATCACGCTCACCCCAGCCTTGAGCCATCTTCTCCAATCCCTACTGAGCAGCCAATACCCAACCCTCCCCCAGCCTTTCACTGGGTACTGCAGTGAGACAGAGCTGCCCCTGGCACATCTGTTCAGCCTTGGACTTGGTGGTGTGGTCACAGCCCTGGCCCAGCTCTTCTCCCTGGAAAAACCTGACCTCCTGTGGTCTCAATTCCAGGCTACAGGATCACTGCACTGTCCAAACCCAGCAGGTAGGGGAGAGAGCAGAAGCAGTGGTCAACGCCAAGGGCCCATCAACCCAATATCGATGGGAGGCCCTGGCACCCTAGGCCACCATCAGCCCCATAAGCTGCATTCCTGCCTACTCAGGTTCTCAAATCCTCACCCTGTCCCTGGGGTTTTTCTGCAGGGTCTTAAAAAGAAGCTTCCTCCACCTTAAAAAAATGCTCACCCAGTTTTCTACATTCAAATTCACAAGGGCTGCTCAGGGACCACTGGTTATTTCCAGGGTAAGATCACCAAACCATAAATATCTAAGGCAGGGGACCCTGGGATGGTGCAGCAGCAAGGGAAGACATAACTGAGAGTTTCTCCCCAGCTCTATTTGCTCAGAAGGGAAATGGCTTGAAGCTCAGGCACAGGTTTAGGCATTCCCCAGGTAACAGCCAGCACCTGTCCCATCTCCTCGCTGGTCCAAGCTGCTCCTCTGCTCTCCTTCCTGTCTAGCCTTCTCTCTATCCTTCCTCCCCCATCTCCCTACCTGAGACCAGGCTGGTGAGAACCAGGCAGTACAGGTCACTGTGTGCCTCAAGGAACTCCCAGAACGCCCCATCCTCCAGCCCCGCACAAGGCATCCTCCAGTGAAATCATCCCCCAGCCAGCGGGACAGCAGGAGGAGGGGAAGGAAGAGCCCCTGGGTCACAAAGCCATCGTTTTTCTCTCTGTGACTTAACACCCCAGCAAATGCAAGCTATCTGGTTGTGGCTAGAGAGTGGGATTTTGAATCAGACTGCATTTGAACCCTGGCTCCATCATTTACTGTGTGATTTTAGGGAACCTTTTTGACATCCCTGGGCCTCAGTTTTCTCACCTGTAAGGTCAGGGTCATTAACCCCTGCTTTATTCCATTGTTGTGAGAATTGTGTGAGCTAGCATCTGGCACACACGGTGCCTATTATCATGAGTAGGATTTTGGCAGACCTGTATCTGAACTAAGGGGGCAGCAGGGTCCCAGGTGAGAATTGCCCAGAAAATCAGAGCAGAAGGTCTTTCTGGGCTCCTGACTCCACTCGTACCTTCTCACCTCTCCTCTCACCAAACTCTTTCCAAAGCCCCTGCTCCTTCTCCACCTCACCTCCCTGTGTCTTGTTCCAGGGATTGCCAGGACCCCTCCCTCACAGTGGCCCCTCTCGCCAGTTGGCGCATAGGCCACCCCTACCCCCACCCGCTTTGAGGGTTAAAGGCTCCCCCCAACCTGAAGCTGTATCTTTGCCTCACATTTACTCTAAACCTCTGTGTTTGTTTCCCTGGCTTCCAAGTTCAAGGCTTGGGTTTGAAAGGCAGATCAGAAAGGGGCCAGAGGATCTGTAGTCCTTCCTCTTGAGCCTGGACTCCTCAGCTTGCTCATGCCTGTCCCCACTGGGTCTCACTCAGAGCCTGCTAGACATTCTGGCTTCCTGCACCAGAAGTTAGCAAAGGACTCCAGGCGTTAGTGGGAAGGTGAGAGGGGAAAAGAGAAGATAAGGTGGAGATAATATCTGTCAGGGTGGAAAGGGAATGCGCTTATATAGAAAACTATCTGCATCTTCTCCAAGAGTTAGGAACACCAAAAAGGAGCCCCACTGGAGGACTGGGGCTGCACATCCCTGTCGCCTCTCCCAGTGCAGGCTCTGTGGCACCCACCCTTCCCTTTGCCTGAATCTTCCTTCCTGGCTCCATGGAGAACAAAGAGAAATGATGGCAAGGCTAGAGACTAGCTTTGGTGACAGGAAACTCTATTTCCCTAACATCATATAAACACCTGCATCCCCTGTTTCCAATGGATATAAACTATATAAGAAATAAGGTCAAGGTTCTCCATTTCTATTCAGCCCTCGAGATGGGTAAGCCAACTTCCTGCAACCCTGCCATGCTCCTGTTCACCTGACAAATATTGTGTTTGTCACACCACTTACTATGTAACTTTAGGCAGGTTTCCTAAGTAGTTTTAAATTGTTTGGGGGACAGCATATCCAGAGATTTATTTCCACTTTGAGATTAGCTATGGCAGCTTGACTGGTGCTAGGAGACTGAAATATGGGAATAATGCTCTGGGGGCCTAATTCTCCCAGTTCTGTAAAAGAGCTTCAAACCACTGCCAGCCTGCTCCACTCTGGGAACAGGAAGGCCAGCAGGACTGGGACGGCCCAGCAAGCCCCACCAACCTTCTGCACAATCTGCCTTGCGCTCTCTTCTGTGCCTGCCATGGGGACAAATGGAACAGGGCATCACTGAAACAGCTCATTGTACCTTTTCCTTCCCACCCCCTCTACCTTTTTCTTTGGGACTTAAAGGGTACCTTTTCAGGTGGGAGGAAATAAAACCAATAAATAAGCTCCTTGTAACTTTGCTTGTGAGAGTTTTGTTCTAGGTCTAATGAAACAACCAGAAGTTAAAGCAGAGACCTGACCCTCTTTGCAAAGTCTTCTGAACTTTCCCCCAATATATAAACCCAATCAAAGGGACAGGCTTTCTCTAGAACAATCAATTTATATTGCTGTCCACAGAGAAAATAAAGAGGCCACCAGAAGTCTGCGGAGGAGTGGGGCAGGGATCCTCCAGCAAGGTCCCAGAAAGGGGGATGGGAGGAAGGCTCCAGGGCAGTAGAAGGTCATTTGTCTTTCACTTAATCCATAAAAGGCAAGATGGATGAAAGCAGCCACGGGCAGGCTACGGAAAGCTCAGTGGTTTCCAAATCTGTGAAATTATCACCCAGTGAACATACTCAAATACATTCAGGATATAGAAAAAAACACAGGAAAGCAACTTCAGGACCTTGTGCCAGGCAATGGTTTCTTACACTTTATACCCAGAGCGCAAGGAACAAAAGAAACAAATAAATAAATGGACCTCATCAAAAGTTTAAAAGTTTGTTCCTCAAAGGACCTTATCATGAAAATAAAATGACAGCCATTTATCTACCTTGTCAACAGACCAGTAGAACATATGGAATAAAAATAAATAATAGGGAGAACAAATGTTAAAATAAATTTAGTTTGAAATGCTAATGAAAGCAAAGGGTAAGGGGTATGGTATATATAATCTTTTTTTTTTCTGTTTTCGTTTTATTTCTTTTTCTCTTGTCTTTTTATTTCTTTTTCTGAATTGATGCAAATGTTGTAAGAAATGATGAATATGCAACTAAGTGATGATATTGTGAATTACTGATTATATATGTTAATGTTTTAGTCGTTTGTTAAATTTTTTTTAATAAATAAATTTTAAAGAAAAGCTAGAATGGCCATAGCCCAAACACCCCTAAAGAGTGGGATGGAAAGATCAAAGGTGATGGAGTTATACAGAGAAGAAAGGATTTAACAAAAGAATATGATTGATGAATCATTAATATCTCTTTTAGTCTGCAGTATCTTAGAGCAGCTAGAAGTAAAAAAAAAAAAAAATGTAGAATTGTGACCTATGTCAAACTCTGAAATATGTTCTACAACTAATTGTTGTACTGTGCTTTGAAATTTATTTCTTTTTTTGTATATATGTTATTTTCCACACACAAAAAAAAGGAAAAAAAGTCAATTGTGATGTTAAAAAAATATTTAAGCCCTCTAGCCTCCTATATTCTGGAGCAGTTAAAAGGAATAGTCTGAGATGATGGGTTGTATGGTAGCCCATGACAAACTCTGTGATCTGTCCTATAACTACTTGTTGAAGAGTGCTTTGAAAACTATTGCTTTTTTATTTCTTTGCTTTGTATATATGTTATACCATACAATAAAAAAGTTTAAAAAAATGACAACCAACATAATGAGAGTAAATATCTGAAAACCACATATCTGATAAAAGACTAATATCCAGAATATATAAAGAAATCTTTCAACTTAACAGCAAAACCACAACCCAAAGAAGATATACAAATGGCCAGAAAGGACAAGAAAAGATGCTCAACATCAAGAGCCATCAGGAAAATGCAAATCAAAGCCATGATATACCTTCATACTCTTAGAATGACTGTATTTAAAAAAAAAAAAATGGGAAAAAAACACAAGTGTTGGAGAGGATGTAGAGAAATAGAAACTTTCATTCATTGCTGGTGGGAATGAAAAATGGTACAGACACTTTGGAAGACAGTTTGGCGGTTCCTCCGAAAGCTAAGTAGAGAACTACCGTTTGAACTTGGAGACCCAGGTTCGATTCCTGGCCCATGCACAAACAAACAAAAATTCAACAAATCGTGCTGCATTAAGGAGAAACAATGGAAAAAGAATGAAATGTTACCCCTGCCACACAGCATACAAAAAAAATGTGCTATCACCAATTTAATGTTCCACACCAAATGCAAGGTGCTGACAGTGGGGTGGTATATGGGAATCCTGTATTTCATGCATGATTGTTCTATAAACCCACTACTTCTCTAAAAAAAAATAATAATACATTCAGAATAAATATATTTATGATGAATATCCTTAAGAGTAGTATTTTCTGCTTCTTAGCCCATTTGTTGTACAGCTCTGAACTGCTCCAGAAGTTTAGGAAAGGAAAACTTCGCCAAGGTCCCTGCCCCAACCATGAAAAAAGCCACCCTCTCTCCAGAAAACTACCTGTCTATAGCTCCAGGTGAGCAGAGTTCCCAGGAGGACCCCAGCTAGCTTTGGGGTCCTGGACATCATCAGCTGTCCCCCTGCACCATCACCAGCAGGGAACTCCCATCTGGGGTTGGGGGTAGGTGGGACAACTCTACACAGTGGGCAGGATGGTTCCAACCTCTACAGGGGTGACAGGGGTAGATGGCCAGAGACATGGTGGCTGCATCACACTGGACATCTGAGCTCACCTTCCCTTCCAGGTTTCAATATAAAATGACATGGCTCATCTGGTCCTGGCCATAGGCTCATAAGCACTTGGAGGAACACAATGTGTTATATATATGTTACCATGATAAAAGTCCTTCTAAAAATGAAGAAAAATGAACAAGATGTGTTGTAATACAAACATGCCTGAAATAAAGAAATGTTGGTAGACTAGACCAAAAAAACTGAGAATGGTTTCCTGTGGGGAATGTTCTAGTTTGCTTGCTGCTGGAATACAATATACCAGAAACAGAATGGCTTTTAAAAAGGGGAATTTAGTAAGTTGCTTGTTTACAGTTCTAAGGCTGAGAAAATGTCCCAATTAAAACAAGCCTATAGAAATGTCCAATCAAAGGCATCCAGGGAAAGATACTTTGGTTCAAGAAGGCCGATGAAGTTTGGGGTTTCTCTCTCAAGAGAGAAGGCACATGGCGAACACGGTCAGGGTTCCTCTCTTATCTGAAAGGGCACATGGCAAACACAGCATCATCTGCTAGCTTCTTCTCTCCTGGCTTCCTGTTTCATGAAGCTCCCCAGGAGGCGTTTTCCTTCTTCATCTCCAAAGGTTGCTGGCTTATGGACTCTCTGCTTCATGGTGCTGTAGCATTCTCTACTCTCTCTGAATCTCCTTCATTCTCCAAAATGTTCCCTCTTTTATAGGACTCCAGAAACTTATCAAGACCCACCCAAATGGGTAGAGACATGTCATCACCTAATCCAGTTTAACAACCACTCTTGATTAAATCACATCATCCAGGGAGATGATCTGATTACAGTTTCAAACATACAATATTGAATAGGGATTATTCTACCTTTATGAAATGGGATTTAGATTAAAACATGGCTTTTCTAGGGGGCATACTTCCTTTCAAACCAGCACAGGGAGGGAGTAGGAAATAGCTGAGAAGGGGGCAGAAACAAGGCTTTTCAATTCATGCCTTCCTATATTATTTTGATGTTTGTGACTGTGTTGCAAAAAGAATGCTTCCTAAGTTATACCAAAATGGTACCTGAGACAAGAGAATGCAGTCTGGGTCATCTAGGCAGGTGCTCTTGTGCGCTGGCTCATATCTGTGAACATGGCCTTGGGGAAGCTTGGGGAGGCCTCTGCTCGGATCCTCAAGCTGTGAGAGGACCCAAGCGGGCATCTGGGCGCATCATGAGCCTGTTAAGGTACTGCCACACCCGAATCCTTCCCATGGGGCTGGAAGTCAGTTGCCATTGGGCTTCTCCAAAGGACTTTTGACAGAAGACCTTTTATGCCCCAAGCCTGGAGCAACTTTTTCCCCCATGAGGCCAAGTAGAAGAGTAGAATGAAAAACCGGGTCAGCCATCAAAAGTTCATATTGTTTCTGAATTATTTTTAAGATATATTTTATTTTAAAAACAAAATTTTAAGTCGGGTCATCCTGCCAGTCCTGCCAGAAGGATGGGGCTCAGTAAACCTCAGTAGGTGGTGGGGGTCATCACTTCTCTTCAACCAAGATGATCATCTCCTAGCAGAAAACTCCTGTCTTTAAGGAAACCCTGAAGATAAAAGGATTGGAATGTATAGCCTATGCTGAGGGATGGTGTAACATCAAAAACCACAGTCCTATTCAGTCAGGCCTGCCCGCTCTCGAATCAAATAGAGTAACAAGTCTGTTTGCTTTGATGAAAAGGTGAGTTTATTGAAGATGCATCATCAAGGAACTGGAGGGAAAAAAAATATTTCCAAGGCCAGTTTGGAGTGAGATGGGTGGTTTGAGCTTTTATAAACCCAAACAGACAAAGAAAGGTCCAGGAAGCAGAAGAGAGCAGCAGAAAAAAAAATAGAAGAGGAAAAATTGTTTGGTCAGCCTGTCCTGTTATTTGAGAAATACTTTCCTCATTCCTGCTTGTTTTTCAAGGAAAAAAGTGTCAGTTATCAGATAATATAGTGATTTTCTTGCATTGTCAGGCTGGCAATGCTGGGAGGGTTTCTGGGGACAGATGGTAAGTTTTCTTTTTGAGATTAGATCAATAGTAAGCTATTTCAACAAGGGCTTTTTATGCTTAAAATAACTCAAGGCTGCTAAAGTGAAGTGATCATAAAAAATATTTTTCTAGCTTCTGAAGACTATTTTAATTTCCAGCTAAAGGATTATATTGAATATTTTTTATTTCTGTCCAGTTATCAAATTCCCCCGCTTTTATGTAATATTTTCTTATTCTTAAGAAATGTCACCTTGTGAGCATTTCTTACAAAGGGAACGTGGGCAAAGGTCCAATTTTCTGTAACTGCTTCCTGCTGAGCAAGAGCAAAGAAGTTCTTATATTACTCTGGAAAATGCTCTGGACATAAACCCACAGGTACAATATAGGCAACAGCAAGACACACACATGGTGAGCAAAAATAAAGGCCATGCTAATGCTACTCTCCATTTCATGGTTAAACTCATTAAACACTCAGAAAATTTATGAGTCAATATCATCTTGCACATGTGTTCTAGTTTGCTAGCTGCCAGAATGCAACACACCAGAGATGGATTGGCTTTTAATAAAAGGGGATTTATTTTGTTAGTTCTTCAGAGGAAAGGCAGCAAACTTTCCACTGAGGTTCTTTCTTATGTGGAAGGCACAGGATGGTCTCTGCTGGTCTTCTCTCCAGGCCCCTGGGTTCCAACAACTTTCCCTGGGGTGACTTCTTTCTGCATCTCCAAAGGCCTGGGCTGAGCTGCGAGTGCTGAGATGAGGAATGCCGAGCTGCTTAGGCTGTACTACCTTGTGCTCTCTCATTTAATCACCAGCCAATTAAATCAAATGTCACTCATTGCAGCAGACATGCCTCCTAGCCAACTGCAGATGTAATTAGCAACAGATGAGGTTCACGTACTGTTGGCTTATGTCCGCAGCAACAAGACTAGGTATGCTCATCTGGCCAAGTTGACAACTGAATCTAACTAACACAACATGATTTAGTATTAAAGAGATACTGTCATATTTATATGATATACATGTGCAGCACTTAATATTAATTAATACACAAATCTTTTCCTGAGTTGCATTGGGTGTTAAGCTTACAATACTATCCATGCCACCCCCGCAAAGGAGCAGACCTTAAATACTAATTATCTATTTAGTACTTAATACTAAAAATATTAAGTAATAGTACTTAAATTCTAAAAAACTAATTTTTAGGTTCCAACCACATCACGTTAGCAATTATAGCTCTGGGGAGGTATGTTCCTTGTATAGTTGTTGCAGGGCAGTATCATTGGTCCTCTGGAAAACAGGATAGTGGGATCCAGGGTTCCATTGGACTGTCTCGCAGCATCCTCCAGCTCTATGCAGCAGAGCTAGTTTGGAGGCAGTGCCTACTGAACAGCTAAAGTGACTGAGTCTTTTTCTGGCAGGCAGAGCTAAAGATGTCTGCAGTATCAAGGAGTTTGCTGTAACAGCATGTTCACATCTACTTCTGGAGCATGTCGATCTGATGTGGCTGATACCTTTACAGTTTTCGGGACTGCAGAAATGGGTCTAGCCAATAACTCAGATGGGGAGATATCATGCACAGTGCTAAAAGCATAATTAAACATGTGAGTACTTTAGTCAAAACAGAGGTTCACTTGAATAGGGCACAAGGTTAGTGTGATGCCCCGATAAATCCCAGAGTGATTTCAATAGTGAACAAAGAAGTATTGGCAAAGTCCCCTTGGGGGAATGAGGGGAAAGGGAAAAATTCAACTTCCCCATTTGGAGAATTCTTGATATTCTCTCAAGCAGGGGAGACAACCAAATCAATAAACCGAGCTCTTGATCGTGGGGTTTGCACCTATGAAACTTATCCCTGCAAAGAAGAGGCTAAGCCTACGTAAAATTATGCCGAAGAGTCACCCCCAGAGAATCTCTTCTGTTACTCAGATGTGGCCTCTTTCTTTCTAAGCCCACATAGCAAGCAAAATCACTCCCCTCCCCCATCTACATGGGACATGACTCTCAGCCATGTAAACCTCCCTGGCAATGTGGGACAGAAATCCTGGGATGAACTGGAACTTGGCCTCAAAGGACTGGGAAAACCTTCTCGACCAAAAGCGGGAAGAGAGAAATGAGACAAAATAAAGTGTCCATGGCTGAGAGATTTCAAACAGAGTCCTGGGGGTTATTCTTACACATTATATAGCTATCCCCTTTTTAGTTTATGGCATATTAGAGTGGCTAGAGGAAAGTACCTGAAACTGTAGAGCTGTGTTCCAGTAACCATGTTTCTTGAAGATAATTGTATAATGATATAGCTTTTGTGGTGTGACTGTGTGATTGTGAAAGCCTTGTGTCTGATGCTCCTTTTACCTATGGTATGGACAGATGAATTAAAAAATATGGATAAAATAAATAATAGGGGGAACAAAGATTAAAATAAATTAAGTAGATTGAAATACTAATGGTCAATGAGAGGGAGGAGTAAGGGGTGTGGTATGTATGAGTTTTTTCTTTCTTATTTCTTTTGCTGGAGAGATGCAAATGTTCAAAAAAATGATCATGGTGAGGAATACACAACTATGTGATGATATTGTGAGCCACTGATTGTACACCATGTATAAAATGTTTATATGTGAAGAATGTTTGTATATTTGTTTGCTGTGTACAATAAAAATATTTTTTAAAAGAGTTAAAAAAAACACAGAGGTTCAGTTTCTTTTTTATATTTTTACTAGATTATAACAGGTAGACTATAATTTATATGTTTGCCTTGCTTTTTGGATACTGGGCTCTATATGTAACCTGGTATCTCCCTGGAACTTTGGCTACTAATATGACACTTAAGAGTCAGAGTTGGAGTTCTACAGCTCTGCAAGTCAACATTACTACATACAACAACTGTTTAAGAAATCAAAAAAAAAAATCAAGCTTCAATTAGATATAAGAATGAAGCTGATCTGCTTGGACTAACTCCCATCCAACAGTATTTCTCAATTTGGCCAAATTATCTGCCATTTTAAAACAAGGTTGCCTTCCTTCCAGTTTGCAATGACACATTCCTCATTTCTGTCTAAAGTCTCATGAGAGCTATCTTTAGAGTCCATATTTCTGCCAACAGTTTCTTCAAAGCATTAGGCCTTCTCTATCAAGATCCTCACAACTCTTCCAGAATCTTCCCCTTACCCATTTAAAAAGCCATTCCAACATGTTTGGTATTTCCAAACCATAGCAGCATCTCACTTTCAGTACTAAAATCAAACAGATTTGATTTTAACATAGTTTATTTAAGCTGCCAGAATGCAATATACAAAAAATAGAATGGCACTTAAAAACAAAATGTATTATCTTATAATATATTATCTTAGTACAGTTCTACGGCCATAAGAATGTCCAAACTAAGGCATCCAGAGAAAGATACTGTGCTGGTTTGAAAGGATGTGAGTCCACTAGAAAAGCCATGTTTTAATCTAAATCCCATTTCATAAAGACAAAATAATCCCTCTTCAATACTGTGTGTTTGAAACTGTAATCAGATCATCTCCCTGGAGATGTGATTTAATCAAGAATGGTTGTTAAGCTGGATTAGGTCACGACATGTCTCCACCCATTTGGGTGCATCTTGATAAGTTTCTGGAGTCCTATAAAAGAGGAAACATTTTGGAGAATGGGAGATTCGGAGAGAACAGAGAATGCTGCAGCACCACGAAGCAGAGAGTCCATGAGCCAGCAACCTTTGGAGATGAAGAAGGAAAACACCTCCCAGAGAGGTTTAAGAAAATGGAAGTCAGAAGAGAAAGCTAGCAGATGACGCTGTGTTCGCCATGTGCCCTTCCAGCTGAGAGAGAAGCCCTGACTATGTTTGCCATGTGCCTTCTCATTTGAGAGAGAGACCCTGAACTTCATCAGCCTTCTTGAATCAAGGTACCCTTCCCTGGATGCCTGTGATTGGACATTTCTATAGACTTGTTTAATTGGGACATTTTCTTGGCCTTAGAACTCTAAACTAGCAACTTATCAAATTCCCTTTTTCAAAAGCCATTCGGTTCCTGGTATATTGCATTCCGGCAGCTAGCAAACTAGAACAGATACCTTGGCTCAAGAAAGGTCAATGGGTCCAGAACACCTCTGTTAGCTGGGATGACCATGATGTCATCCGCTAGCTTTTTCTCTGGGCTTCTCAGTTTCAAATAGCTTCCCCAGGGACATTTTCATTCTGCATTTCCAAAGGTCTCTCTGTGTGCCAGCTCTGAAGCAGTTTCCAAAATGGTTCCCTCTTAAACGGCTCCAGTAAGTGACCCACCTTGAATGGGTGGTGATACATCTCCATAGAAATCACCTAATCAAAAGATCCTATTCAATGGAATCTTGAATCAGGATTAAAGAACATGGCTTTTCTAGAGTACACAACAGTTTCAAATTGGCACAAGGCATATTAACTTTACACACATGCCCCACTACTATAAGGCTCGGAACGAGGGCAGAACTGGACAAAAGCTTCATAGTCTTGTATAATAGTTATCAAGTCAGAGTAATTAAGGGAGATTTCTAATGTTTTGCCATTTTCTATCCCATGGCTGCCCCTCTACGCCCATCCTTTTTATGTATCACAGGGCAGCCCTCCTCAGCAAATGTGGGGCATATTAAGAGGATACAGGCTAAAGCATTTGCTTCTTGGTTACTAGGAGAAGTTTCCCCGATTCAATTAATTCCTGGTAGAGTATTCCCTTACATCCATAGTTTCATTTACTGACTTAAAAGGGCTGTTAAAGGGACTTTGCATTGGTCTGACAACTAGAACTTTTGCTAATTTTTAAAATTGTATCAGTTATTTCTTGATGTCCTCCCAGAGATCCCAGGTTTTTGGATCCCAATTCCTTTATAGCTATGATAGTCTTTCTTTTTACCTTGAAATCCTAATTTTTAAAACTGGCAGGCCAGCACTCCTATATCATTATTTCTGTTATTAATTGCTCTGGAAGGCTTGTCACTAAAACAGAGGTGGAAGTCCACATATCTCTTTCTAACTAACTTTTCCTTTAACTTGCAGATACCTCTTTCTCAAGACAGTCTGCTATGCTAGCCATACCACACATAACAGCCAAGTGACTGCAGCAGCAGTGCATCATTATTTTTATTCAATTTCACAATCTTTTGCTCTTGCAATACATTTTTAACTGAATAATTAATTACCTGAAGGTCAGGAGTCCCGTTTTCTGGCCACTCTGTCCCTTTACTTAGTTTATACTGTGGCCACACAGAGTTGCAATAAGGTACTAACAATTTATTTTTTTAATGACAGTCTCCAAATTGAGACCAATAATTAAGAATACTTTCCAAGGGAGATGTAGCCAGCACACTCTGTGAGTTTCCCATGGCTGAGCAATACCAACAGAAATCACAGACAGAACATCAGAGCAGGCATTCCTTAAACATAACTGGTGCCCCACACAAATGCAAACTGCACAAACTGTGCAAAATCAAAAGGAGAATCACAAATCCATGGCCACAGATAGTGGGGCTCAAACCCAGGGAGTCCACATGTGTGACTCTGCGTCAAATTAATAGCCTTTTTACACAATAGTCTAACTGAAACAAAAGGAAGCAAAGTAAACACGACAAATAAAATATCACAAACTTACACAGCACAGAGAAGTCTTGATTGGAAAATCACCTTCACTCAGATGCACCTGGTGTCTGTCCACAGCAGTTGCCTCCACCCAGTCCCGCCAGTCCTGGTTCACCAGCAAAAATTCCTGGGCAGCTACTAGGCAGGGAGCTGAGAGTGTCTAGGAGAACCTTGCAGCTGACAAGACATAGATCAGGGCTGCACTAAAGGCAGTGGGGGTCCTGCCATGGTCACCAAATTGTTACCATAAAAAAACACAGTCAGGCTTGCCTGATCTGGCATCAAACAGAGAAACAAGTCTCTTTACCTTGGTGAGAAGGTGAGTTTATTGAAGATGCATCAAGGAACTGGAGGAAAAAAAATCTTTCCAAGACTAATTCAGAGTGAGAAGGGTGGTTTGGACCTTTTTTTTTAATTTTTTTTTAAATACCAAAAAACACCGAACAAATGCAAACAATCCTATTTTGAGCATTCCGTTCTACATATATAATCAGTAATTCACAATATCATCACATAGCTGCATATTCATCATTATGATCATTTCTTGGAACATTTACATCTATTCAGAAAAAGAAATAAAACGAAAACAGAAAAAAATTTATACATACCATATCCCTTACCCCTACCTTTCATTGATCACTAGCATTTCAAACTAAATTTATTTCAACATTTGTTCCCCCTATTATTTATTTTTATTCCATATGTTCTACTCTTCTGTTGATATAGTAGCTAAAAGGAGCATCAGACACAAGGTTTTCACATTCACAGACTCTCATTGTGAAAGCTATATCATTGTTCAATCATCATCAAGAAACATGGCTACTGGAACACAGCTCTACATTTTCAGGCAGTTCCCTCCAGCCTCTCCGCTACATCTTGAACAACAAGGTGATATCTACTTAATGCGTAAGAATAACCTCCAGGATAACCTCTCGACTCTGTTTGGAATCTCTCAGCCATTAACACTTTGTCTCATTTCACTCTTCCCCCTTCTGGTCGAGGTTTTCTCAATCCCTTGATGCTGAGTTTCAGCTCATTCTAGGGTTTTCCTCAATCCCTTGATGCTGAGTCTCAGCTCATTGTAGGAATTCTATCTCACGTTGCCAGGAAGGTCCACAGCCCTGGGAGTCATGTCCCACATAGACAGGGGGAGGGTGGTGAGTTTGCTTGTTTTGTTGGCTGGAGAGAGAGGCCACATTTGTGCAAGAAAAGAGGTTCTCTTGGGGGTGACCCTTAGGCCTAATTTTAAGTAGGCTTGACTTATCCTTTGTGGGGTTAAGTTTCATATGAACAAACCCCAAGACTGGGGCCTCAGCCTATAGCTTTGGTTGTCCACACTGCTTGTGAGAATATCAAGAATTCAACTTGGGGAAGTTGAATTTTCCCCCGTTCTCACCATTCCCTGAAGGGGACTTTGCAAATACTTTTTTATTCATTGTTCAAATCATTCTGGGATTTATCAGGGCATCACTCTGGACAAACCAACAAAATCTCATGTCCTACTCAAGGTTCCATGCACTTATGGAGTTCAATTAAGCTGTCTACATAAGTTATTCAGAAATGCTCTAGTCATTGAAATTTTAAAATATTAATTACCATCTATTTTCAGTAATGACATTCCTTTGTTCTTCTTCATGCACAAACATTTTTAAAATTTGTGCATTTAGTCACTATCATTATACACTCTAGGCATTCCTAGATTGTACTATCTCAATCTTTATTGTCTATCATTCTTTCTGCTTTCATTTGTGCCCCCAGCCCTCCTCCCTCTATCATTCTCACATTCAGCTTCATTCAGTGTTTCAACATAATTGTATTACAGTTAGGTAGTATTGTACTGTCCATTTCTGAGTCTTTACATTCATTCCTGTTGCACAATCTGTATTCCTTCAGCTCCAATTACCGATATCTTACCCTATTTCTATCTCCTGATGGTCTCTGTTACCAACAAAATTCTCCAAGTTTATTCACTAATGTCAGTTCATATCAGTGAGACCATACAGTATTTGTCCTTTTGTTTCTGGCTAATCACACTCAACATAATGTCCTTAAGGTCCATCCATATTGTTACATACTTCATAACTTTATTCTGTCTTACAGCTGCATAATATTCCATCATATGTATATACCACAGCTTGTTTAGCCACTCGTCTGTTGATGGACATTTTGGCTGTTTCCATCTCTTTGCAATTGTAAATAATGCTGCTATAAATATTGGTGTGCAAATATCTGTTTGTGTCCTTGCCCTCATGTCCTCTGAGTAGATACCTAGCAATGGTATTGCCAGGTCATATGGCAATTCTATACTCAGCTTTTTGAGGAACTGCCAGACTGCCTTCCACAGCGGTTGTACCATTTGACTTTCCCACCAACAGTGGATAAGTGTGCCACACCCTCTCCAGCACTTGTTATTTTCTGTTTTTTTGATAATGGCCATTCTGGTGGGTGAGATGATATCTCATTGTGGTTTTTATTTGCATTTCCCTAATAGCCAGAGAAGTTGAGTATCTTTTCATGTGCCTTTTGGACATTTGTATTTCCTCTTCTGGGAAATGTCTGTTCAAGTCTTTTGCCCACTTGTAATTGGGTTTTCTGTCTTTTTGTTGTTGAGATGAACAATCTCTTTATAAATTCTGGATACTAGACCTTTATCTGATATGTCATTTCCAAATATTGTCTCCCATTGGGTAGGCTGTCTTTTTATTTTTTTGGTGATGTTCTTTGATGCGCAAAAGTGTTTAATTTTGAGGAGTTCCTATTTATTTATTTATTTCTTCAATGCTCTTGCTTTGGGTTTAAGGTTTAGAAAACCCCCTCCAAGTATAAGATTTATAAGATATTTCCCTACATTTTCTTCTAACAGTTTTATGGTCTTAGATCTAATGTTTAGGTCTTTGATCCATTTTGAGTTAACTTTTGTATAGGTTGTGAGATATGGGTCCTCTATCATTCTTTTGCATATGGATATCCAGTTCTCTAGGCACCGTTTATTGAAGAGACTGTTCTGTCCCAGGTGAGTTGGCTTGACTGCCTTATCAAAGATAAATTGTCCATAGATGAGAGGGTCTATATGTGAACACTCTATTCGATTCTATTGGTCAGTATATCTATCTTTATGCCAGTACCATGCTGTTTTGATCACTGTAGCTTCATAATACACCTTAAGGTCAGGTAGCATGAGACCTCCAACTTCATTTTTCTTTCTCAGGATACTTTTAGCTATTCGTGGCACGCTGCCCTTCCAGATAAATTTGGTTATTGATTTTTCTATTTCTGAAAAGTAAGTTGTTGGGATTTTAATGGTATTGCATTGAATCTGTAAATCAGTATATGTAGAATTGACATCTTAACTATATTTAGTCTACCAATACACGAACATGGTATGCCTTTCCATTTATTTAGGTCTTCTGTGATTTCTTTTAACAATTTCTTGCAGTTTTCTTTGTATAGGTCTTTTGTCTCTTTAGTTAAATTTATTCCTAAATATTTTATTCTTTTGATTGCAATTGTAAATGAAATTCTTTTCTTGATTTCCCCCTCAGATTGTTCATTACTAGTGTATAGAAACATTACAGATTTTTGAGTGTTGATCTTGTAACCTGCCACTTTACTGTACTCATTTATTAGCTCTAGTAGTTTTGCTGTGGATTTTTTGGCATTTTCGACATATAGTATCATATCATCTGCAAACAGTGACAGGTTTTCTTCTTCTTTTCCAATTTTGATTCCTTGTATTTCTTTTTCTTGTCTAATTGCTCTGGCTAGAACTTCCAGCACAATGTTGAATAACAGTGGTGATAGTGGACATCCTTGTCTTGTTCCTGATCTTAGGGGGAAAGTTTTCAGTTTTTCCCATTGAGGATGATGTTAGCTGTGGGTTTTTCATATATTCCCTTTATCATTTTAAGAAAGTTCCCTTCCATTCCTATCCTTTGAAGTGTTTTCAACAGGAAAGGATGTTGAATTTTGTCAAATGCTTTTTCTGCACCAATGGAGATGATCATGTGGTTTTTCTGCTTTGATTTGTTGATATGGTGCATTACATTCATTGATTTTCTTATGTTGAACCATCCTTGCATACCTGGGATGAATCCTACTTGGTCATGATGTATAATTCTTTTAATGTGTTGCTGGATTCGATTTGCTAGAATTTTGTTGAGGATTTTTGCATCTATATTCATTAGAGAGATTGGCCTGTAGATTTCTTTTTTTGTAATACCTTTGTCTGACTTTGGTATGAGGGCGATGTTGGCTTTGTAGAATGAGTTACGTAGCCTTCCCTCCTCTTCCATTTTTTTTGAAGTGTTTGAGCAGGATTGGTACTAATTCTTTCTGGAATGTTTGGTAGAATTCAATATGAAGCCATCTGGTCCTGGACTTTTCTTTTTGGGGAGCTTCTTAATGACTAATTCAATTTCTTTACTTGTGATTGATTTGTTGAGGTCGTCTATTTCTTCTCGAGTCAAAGTTGGTTGTTCATGCCTTTCTAGAAAGTTGTCCATTTCATCTACATTGTTGTATTTATTAACATGAAGTTGTTCATAGTATCCTGTCATTACTTTCTTTATTTCTGTGGGATCAGTGGTATGTTTCCTCTTCCATTTCTGATCTTATTTATTTGCATCCTCTCTCTTCTTCTTTTTGTCAACCTCACTAAGGGTCAATCAATCTTAGTGATTTTCTCATAGAACCAACTTCTGGTTTTGTTGATTTTCTCAATTTTTTCATGTTCTCAATTTCATTCATTTCTGCTGTAATCTTCATTATTTCTTTCCTTTTGCTTGCTTTGGGGTTAGTTTGTTGTTCTTTCTCTACTTCTTCCAAGTGGACAGTTAATTCCTCAATTTCTGTTCTTTCTTCTTTTTTGATATAGGCTTTTAGGGCAATAAATTTCCCTCTTAGCACTGCCTTTGCTGCATCCCATAAATTTTTATATGTTGTGTTTTCATTTTCATTTGCCTCGAGATATTTACTGATTTCTCTTATAATTTCTACTTGACCCACTGGTTGTTTAAGAGTGTGTTGTTGAGCCTTCACATATCTGTGAATTTTCTGGCACTTTGCCTATTATTGACTTCCAACTTCATTCCTTTATGATCTGAGAAAGTGTTTTGCATGATTTCAATCTTTTAAAATTTATTGAGACTTGCTTTGTGACCCAGCATATGGTCTATCCTTGAGAATGATCCATGAGCACTTGAGAAAAAGTTGTATCCTGTTGTTGTGGGGTGTAATGTTCTATAAATGTTAAGTCTGGGTCATTTATTGTAATACTCAAATTCTCTGTTTCTTTACTGATCCTCTGTCTAAATGTTCTGTCCATTGATGAGAGTGGTGAATTGAAGTCTCCAACTATTATGGTAGATGTGTCTATTTCTCTTTTTCAGTGTTGTCAGTGTTTGCCACATGTATTTTGGAGCATTCTGGCTTGGTGCATAAATATTTATGATTGTTATGTCTTCTTGCTGAATTGTTCCTTTTATTAATACATAGTATCCATCTTTGTCTCTTTTCACTGTTTTACATTTGAAGTCTAATGTGTTGGATATTAGTATAGCTAACTCCTACTCTTTTCTGATTGTTATTTGCATGAAATATCTTTTCCCAATCTTTCACTTTCAACGTATGTTTATCCTTGGGTCTAAGATGTGTTTCCTGTAAACAGCATATAGATGGGTCCTATTTTTTAATCCATTCTCCCAGTCTATGTGTTTTGATTGGGGAGTTTAATCCATTAACATTTAGTGTTATTACTGCATGGGTAGTACTTTCTTCTATCATTTTGCCTTTTGGATTTTATATGTCATGTCGAATTTTCCTTCTTTTTACCTTTACTGATAGTGTTCATTTCTCCACTCTTCTCCGCACCTCTCTCTACTGTCTTTTTGTATCTGTCTCTAGTGATCCCTTTAGTATTTCTTGCAGAGCTGGTCTCTTGGTCACAAATTCTCTCAGTGATTTTTTTGTCTGAAAATGTTTTAATTTCTCTCTCATTTTTGAAGGACAATTTTGCTGGATATAGAATTCTTGGTTGGCAGTTTTTCTTTTAGTGATTTAAATATATCATCCCACTGTCTTCTTGCCTCCATGGTTTCTGCTGAGAAATCTACACATAGTCTTATTGGGCTTCCCTTGTATGTGATGGTTTGCTTTTCTCTTGCTGCTTTCAAGATTCTCTCTTCCTCTTTGACATCTGACATTCTGATTAGTAACTGTCTTGGAGTACGTCTATTTGGATCTGCTCTCTTTGGGGTATGCTGCACTTCTTGGAT
The DNA here is from genome assembly GCA_004026745.1 of Myrmecophaga tridactyla. Taxonomy (NCBI): domain Eukaryota; kingdom Metazoa; phylum Chordata; class Mammalia; order Pilosa; family Myrmecophagidae; genus Myrmecophaga; species Myrmecophaga tridactyla. The sequence continues at coordinate 28,798 of PVIY010032330.1, forward strand.
CTGTAATTTTAAGTCTTTTATAAGAGTTGGGAAATTTTCAGTGATAATTTCCTCCATTAGTTTTTCTCCTCCTTTTACCTTCTCTTCTCCTTCTGGGACACCCACAACACATATATTCATGTGCTTCATATTGTCATTCAATTCCCCGAGTCCCTGCTCATATTTTCCCATTTTTTCCCCTATATTTTCTTTTGCTTGTCGGATTTCAGAAGTTCCGTCCTCCAGTTCACTAATCCTATCTTCTGCCTCTTGAAATCTAACATTGTAGGTTTCCATTGTTTT
>PVIY010032331.1:0-29081 GCA_004026745.1 Myrmecophaga tridactyla
CGTGCTCAGGATTTCAGAAGAGTGAAGGGTTGGAATAGATATTCTGAAGAAGAGCATTCTCACTAGGGAAATATACAAGGCTGGCTGGGTTTTGCTGGGACCCAGATGGGCTGGAGACCATGCTGGTGGTAGCCTGGTTTCTAATAACCTCCAGGGCTCAGAAGTAAGCATGGAGAAGGGGGAGGTTGGATTGTTCAAGTATAGTTTTGCCAGCTGGGTGCATGGAGCTTGTAATACTGGCAAGAATGTGGTTGAAGGGACAATTTCCCTGAGGCTTTCTTTGCCCACTTTCTTGGTTTATATCTGTTTCTCTGCATTGATGTTGTTGGCAGAGTGAGTGAAGATCGGCTGGTGATAGAGTAATACATGTCTGAAAGTGTTGGAGTTGAAGGACTTGCCTTTTGTTGAAGTACTCTATAAACTATTCGTGCATTTTAGGAGTTGGCTATTCAACAGTTCAGTTAAATAAATGCTGAGAGTTTTTAGTGAGCCAGAGCCTATGAAGGACATGTAAACATAAAGATGATATGAAGAGGTCCCTGTGTTTTAAGAATGGAATAGCAATAGGCAGAGGACACTCAGCTTCAGCCTCTCTGGTTGGAAGGGAGTGCCCTGGAGGGCTACAGGTTTGGTGGGGCAGAGGGCTGGCTTCTTATGTGGAAGCTGTGACTGAGCTTTCAGAAGGGAGGTGCCAGGCTGCCTTTGGGTGCTGTGGAACCCGCAGGGGTGAAGCTTGGTTTGGATAAGCCTCATCAGACGCTGCAGGCGGCTTCAGCACCAGTGTGAATTTTCCATGCCAGGGAGCCTAGCAGGAACAATGTTGGGCTTTGGCAAACTGCATTTTTCATCAGAGTATAGGGATTTGTTTAAAGCTTACTCAGCAGATGACTTGACTGGGCAATGTTAGTCAGGAAGGAGCTTCTGGATGCTGGTTTTATCATCTGTAAAGCTTTGAATTCATCCTCACATATCCTCTGTGGACTCAGCAGTGCAGTTTGACTTTTTTAGAATGCATATTCAAGAAAGGTTGGGAGATGCCACATGCAGAGGACTCTTCAGGGTTTCATTCTGGCTGTGTGACTAGGGAATGGGATCAATAGTAGTAGTAATAAAAAAAAATACTATCAGCAAACACTACTACTATTACTGACATTTAATTGCTGGCTTAATGATGACAGGAATTTGTTACTTAATTTAATCCCTTTAAGAGGCTATAAGGTAATCGTCAGGGCCCTGTTTTTAAAATAATGAATGGCTCAAAGTTTGAAAGGCTTGTCAGACTGCTCAGGGTCATACAGCTTGAGAAGACAGAGCTAGGACACAGCATGGATATATTTGACTCTACAGCCTATCCTCTTAACCATGACTATGTGCTTCCCCAGAGGCATTTTATATTTGTGTCTAGAGTTACAGTATGCAAATCGATTTTTTTCCTTCATCATCTCACTTTGATTTCAGTGTTTCTGGGAGGCAAACAGAATAGGTATCTTTAGTTTGTTTGACAGATGTGGAAACTAAGGCTCTGAGAGGGTAGCCAACTATCCTAGTGGTGCATAGCTGGTTTATAACTGAGTTGAGTCTTTAATTAACATTTACTGACTTGTGTCCTGGTTCTCTTTCTGTATCTTACTCAGTTGCACAGTTCAGTCCCTTTCAGGACTTCAGGGAAAATAAGTACAGTGTCTTCAGAAGAGCTTGAAGGCTTTTGGCGAAATAACCTATGGCCATTAAGGTGGTATGTTATTGAGTTTGAAGAAGGGGTAGTAGAAGTTGGGGACTGGGCTTGACCTCTACATAGGTCATATAACTGGACACAGAGAGAAACCAATCCAGGGAAGGCCTGCCTGAGACCCAATCATTAAGTAATAGGTATTGGCCCTTCCAGTCTACTCAAGTGGCCCAGGTTTTGGGTGTCCTTTGGCTGTCCATCTATACTTCACCTATTCCTCACCATTATGAGTCATAACCTCTCATATGTGTATAGTACTCCACACTTTATGAAGACTTTCACATACATGATCTTATTGGTATCCCATAATAGCCACAAAGAAAAGAAAGTCAGGTTAGGACATTTTATAAATAATTCTTAGAAGGCTCAAATGACTTTTTTTTTTTTTTTTTAAGTCCTTGAGCTAAAACTGGAGTCTTTGCATTTGGGGGACCTCTGACATGCCAAGTGCTGTGCTAGGCCCTGAGCGTAGCACACTGGCTGCTGGGTCTTTTTTCCTTTTAAAGAAGTTTTATTAAGATATAGTCACATACCACATAATCCATCCAAAGTGTACAATCAGTGGCTTTTAGTATAATCAGAGTTATGCATGCATCATCACAATCAATTTTAGAACATTTTCCTACACCAAAAAGAAAAACCTTGTAACTCTTCTTCCAAAAAGAAAAGCCCTCTTAATCCCTCTGTCCTTCCACAGTGCTCCATAACCACTAATCTAATTCTGTCTTTATAGACTTGTTTATATTTACATTTTATATACATGGAATTATACAATATGTAGTATTTTTGTCTAATTTCTTTCACTTATAAAATGGTATTAAAAATTATTATTTTTTAATTAGAGGAGTTGTAAGTTTACATCTGAGTTATGTAAACACTCAACGTTCCCATATACTCCCCTATTGTTTTATAAAAATTTATATCATGTATATTTATTTATTTATTCATGATTCACTTTATTATTTTTTAACATTTTTTTATTGTGAAATATAACACGTATACAGAAAAGCAATAAATTTCAAGGTATGTTGTAACAAGTAGTTATAAAACAGATTTCAACGCTGGCTCAGCAGGCAGAGTTCTCGCCTGCCATGCCAGAGACCCAGGTTCAATTCCCGGTGCCTGCCCATGTAAAAAAACCTGAAAAAACCAGATTTCAGAGTTTGGTTTGGGTTATAGTTCCACAATTTCAGTTTTTTTCTTCTAGCTGCTCCAAGACACTGGAGATTAAAAGAAATATTGATATAGTGATTCAGTAGTCACACTCATTTGTTAAATCCTATCTTCTCTGTTACAACTCCTCCTTCTCCTTTGATCTTTCCCTCAATCTTTAGGGATATTTGGGCTATGCCCATTTTAACTTTTTCATGTTGGAAAGGGCTGTCAATAATATGGGATAGGGGGATGGAAATTAGTTCATGTTCTGGAGAGACTGGTCTCTCTGGCTTTTAGGACTTACCTGGCCTAGGAATCCATCTGGAGGTTGTAGGTTTCTGGAAAGTAATCATAGTGCATGGAACCTTTGTAGAATGACCGATAGAGTCCTAGTTGTTCTTTAGGGTATCTTCCAGAGTAGCCTCTCGACTCTATTTGAACTCTCTCAGCCACTAATACCTTATTTTGTTACAATTGTTTTTCCCTTTTTGGTCAGGCAGGCATTGTCAATCCCACAGTGCCCATTGTTGATCCTGTGGTGCCGCCAATACTTTTAAGTTATCTGCTCAACATACTCTGGGAATCTGGGCATTGTATTAGGCTGTACAGAATTACAAGTCCTCATTTTCCATTCTGGGCTCCATGTGTTGGGTTGTTTAAATGAGCTATGCAGATAGGATGAGTTAGGTTATGTGCTACAGAAAAGATTAAATAAACTTTTTTTATTTTGGTCTCATTGGGTAGGTGAAGTTTTGAAATACAGGCAATGTCTTCCTTATCCCTGTATGCTGATTTACCTTAGTCCTAATGCTTTTGGCTTAATTCTTATCTCTAATTGAAGCCTGATCTCTTTTTCAGTTTCTTAAACTGTTGTTGATGTGGCAGTGCTGACTTTCAGGCCTGCAGAACTCCTACTCTGAGTCTTAGGTGTCACACAGGTATCCAAAGCTCCAGGGAAATGCAAGGTTATACAAAACAGTAGAGTCTCTTAAAATCTAGAAATAACAATTACTACACCAGACTAAATGTGACTTCAATAAGGGCTTACAGTCTAGGGACCAGTTTTCTTAAAAGTATTTTCTAAAGGAGACCATACAATATTTGCACTTCTGTTTCTGGCTTATTTTGTATCACATAATGTCTCCCAAGTTCATTTGCATCGTTGCATGCATAATAGCTTCGCTCCTTTCTGGAGCAGCATGATATTCGATCATATGTATACAGCACATTTCACCATTCTGCTTCTCAGTCAGTGTATCCTTAAGCCACCTGCATCTATTGGGCATCATGTATAATGTCCAAAGTCAATAATCCATGTCTTACCCTTATCCTTACTTAGCTGTACAATCATTCACACTCTCAATTTTAGACAATTCTCATTGCTTCAAAGAGAAGAATAACAGATAAACAACTCAAATGGAAAATCGAAACTTCACCTTAACTCTTGTCTTACCCTGCCAATTATTTACACCTGGTATTTCTGTGGTACCGTTGATGTCTTCCTGTTAAACATAGCCAATACCATGCAATAGTAGTTTTCCCCCTATATCATGATATTCTACATTCTTTGTATAAAATTCATAACTTTGAAGTAGTTCATGCAAGAACTTATTTATATTTATAGTGTTAATCGGTGGGATACATGGCTCTATAAAACCCATTCAATCATGTTCATCTTCAATTTGGCAATATTATTTATAGACCCTCTAGTGAACTGCCTTCACTTCTATCCATTCTCTTACATTTAAGTTCAACCTCATTAGCTAACCATCCACCATCTTTAGCTACTGTGTATCTCTAGATCCCCTGTGTTCTGTGTTATAAGCCTCTAAGTTTACCTTTACCAAAGTTATAAAAGCAAAATCATACAGTATCTATCCTTTTGTGTCTGGTTTATGTCCTCAAGGTTCATTCATCTTGTCAGGACCTTATTTTGTCTTACTGCTGCATAATATTCCGTGTATGTTTATACCACATTTTGTTTATCCATTTATCTGTTGATGGGCCCTTGGATTGTTTCCATCCTTTGATGATTGTAAATAATGCTGTTGTGAACATCAGTGTGAAAATGTCTGTTTGTATCACTGCTTTCAGCTCTTCTGGGTACCTACTGAATAGTGCAACTTGATAGTTCATTTTCTAAGGAACCACCAAACTGTCTTCCATAGCAGCTATAGCATTAAACATTCCCACCAGCAAAGCATAAGTGTCTCAATTTCTCCACATGCTCCCCATGTAATATATTGTAAACCTTAAGCTTCCAACTTTGTACTACTTTTCCCAGATGTTTTTGCTGTTCAGGGCCCCTTACTCTTCCAAATGAATTTAATAATTGGCTTTTCCAATTCTGCCAAATAGGCTCTTATAATTTCGATAGGGATTGTTTGAATCTGTAAATGAACCTGGAGAGAATTGACATCGTAACAGTATTTAGTCTTCCAGTCCCTGAACTTGAAATATCCTTCCATTTATTTAGGTCTTCTTTGATTATTTTTAGCAATGTTTTGTAGTTTTCTGTGTACAGGTTCTTACTTCCTTCATTAACTTTATTCCTATATATTTGATTCCTTTAGCTGCTATGGTTAATGAAACTTTTTACTTAAGTTCCTGCTCAGATTGCTCATTATTGTGTAGAAACAGTTTTGATTTTTGTGTGATTTTTCTTGTGTCCCAGCACTTTGCTGAACTCATTTATTAGCTCTAGTAGCTTTGATGTACTTTTTTTTTGTACTTTCTAAATATAGGATCATGCCATCTGCAAATAGTGAAAGTTTTACTTCTTTTTTGATTTGGATGCCTTTTCCATTTGGTTGCTGATTTGGATGCTGTGCCAGTTTAAAAGGATTTATGTACCCTAAAAAAGTTGTTTTAATCCTAATCAATCTTTTTTTTTTTTTGGCTTTAATGTTGTTTATTACATAATTCAAGAACTGAAAAGATGGGAGAATATCTAAAAAAAGTACTACATTGATATCTGAAGGCTGGCATTCCTCGTTGGAAATATTAACAGAAAAGTTAGAAACAAGAATATAAAGTGATTTAGACAATGACTTAAGTGAATTTGAGTATTTTTAATCAGTAGTTATCATTTCAATACACTCTGGCTAAAGTATTAGCAAATTCGTTGCAGCCTAATAGTCAACTAATAACAACAGTGCTTATATTCAATGAGAAACAAATGGCATGTTTTGGGTTTCCCCAATTCTTACAGATGAGATTCCATTTAGCACACCTTGCAGGCGCACACCATTGCTATCCATGAATGATGTTTTGTCTCACCTGGACTCTTGGACTCTTCTAAGATATATCTGTCAGGGCTGGCCTCAGCATCTTGGAAGTTTGCCGAGTTTGAGTTGCTGTCATGCTTGCCAGACTGACTGGTGTTTGCAGACGCACATTTGTAATGTACTATAACTCTAACTGTTTGGTCCATTCCTTCTTTGGCGGGATCTGTATCATCTGACAGTCACAATTCTCTACTGTGGACATTGGCTGACTGTTGATTGGAATCTTTCTCAAGGTCTTCATGTGCTGTTGAACTTCTGCCAAGAGGACAGCTTATATTGCTTCAGTTACCTGCATAGACTGGTCTCTCCAACAGGAAATTAGCTTCAAAAGTGAAAGGTCAGCCTTAGGCATATGAGATTCAGTCTTACCATTTCTTAAGTAACCACAGAAATTTGAAATATTCAAAATATTGTTCCCAGGTCTTTCCCCCTTACTATGTACAGATTGCATTTTGAAAGTCCTGTCAATTCCACAGGTCAATTCTAAAGGCTTGTTAACCAACTGATTAACTAAAAATATTCTGCTCAATGAATAAACTATAGTATTTGACTCTTGCAGAGCATCACAGTTATTTTTAAGTCCTCCCAGAATGCCAGCCTGGGCTGGAAGAGTGGTTGTGTATTTATTTGATAAGTCCAAAACTTTTCTGGATAGTAAATTCACTGCTGAATAGTCTTTTTTCACGTCAGCATTGCATAAATTCCAGCCAGGAAAAATCACTGAGAAGTGATCTTTATTTGAAGGAAGTCCTAAAGAAATAAGACCTTGAAGCTTTAAAATATTGAGATGTTTAATATAGAGATTATCTAATTCTTTATCTACTCCCCATGGCAAAAAAAAAGATATGAGTAATTTAGCTGTATCTATTGTGAAGTTGGTATCAACTTTCATTGATGGCTTAGGATATAGTCTTTTTGGAGTTCTTCATTTTCTTCTAAGAATGTGTTGGTGTTATCTCCTTGGACCAACAGACTTGGCTTGTGCCTCCGCTGAGAGAGAACTGCATGCAGTTTTATTTATTTTTAGTGTGAGTATCTTCTTCTCTACTGTGCTTCTGGCTCTTTCGCTTCCATAGAATGAATTGGATGGGTCTTCATCGCTGAGTGGAGTTGGCAGCAAAAGGTCAACAAGATTTTTCAGATCAAATAAAAGAATGTGAAAGCCCACATCACTCCATTTTGTTTTCACAGGCAAAATATTAAAAGGTCCTGAGAAAGACTTGGCATCAACAACCGTATTTGAAGACTCTACTTGTGGACCAGGACAAGGTATTGGCCCAAGTTGGCAGGAGCTAGAGGGTTTCTGCTCTACATTTTTGTGTTTATGTGGCTCTGAGGCAACTGGAAGTACAGGCTCAGACTTTAGAAGCTGGATTAAAGGATTCCAGTAAAATAATCAAGACCCATTTGGAATGTGTGGAGTCACATCTCCCTCTAATCCAAGGTTAATATCCACAATTGGGTGAATCACATCTCTGTGAAGATAACCTAATCAAATTTCCGCCATACGGTACTGAATAGGGATTAAAAGAAATAGTTGCTCCCACAAGATTGATTAGGATTAAAGAACAATGAGAGAGCCACAGGACAAACAGCCACGAGAGCCGCAGAGTCCACCAACCAGAGACCTTTGGAGATAAAGAAGAAAAATGCCCTTTGGAGAGCTTCATGAAGCAAGAGGCCTGGAGAGAAAGCTAGCAGACATCGCCATGTTCACCATGTGCCTTTCCAGTTGAGAGAGAGACCCTGAACTTCATTGGCCTTTCTTAAGTGAAGATAGCCTCTTGCTGGTGCCTTAGTTTGGACATTTTTATGGACTTGTTTTAACTGGGACATTTTTATGACCTTAGAACTGTAAACTTGCAGCTTAATAAGTTCCCCCCTTTTAAAAGCCATTCCATTTCTGGTATATTGCTTTCGGGCAGCCAGCAAACTAGAACAGATGGCTAACTGTTCTGGTTGGAACTTCTTGAACAATATTGAATAAAAGGGTGACAGTGAGCATCCTATCTTGTTCCCAAACTTAGAGGGTAAGCTTTCTGTTTTTTAAAAACATCGAGTACAATATGAGTTGTGGGTTTTTCATATATGCCTTTTATCTTGTTGAAGAATTTTTCCTCTATTCCTATCTTTTGAAGTGTTTTTATCAAGAAAGGATGCTGGATTATGTCAAACGCCTTTTTTGTGTGTGTCAGTTAAGGTGATCATGTGGCTTTTCTCTTCAGTTTGTTAATGTTGTGTATTACATTAATTGATCTTCTTGCATTGAACCACCTTTGTATACCTGGGATAAAACCTCTTGATCATGGTGAATCATTCTTTAATTTTGCTGTTGGATTCAATTTACAAGTACTTTATTGAAAAGTTTTACATCTAAATTCATTAGAGAGGTTGGTCTGCAATGTTCATTTTTGATAGTATCTTTATCTGGATTTGTTAGTAAGATAATATTGGCTTCATAGATGAGTTAGCTAGTGTCCTCTCATCTTCAATATTTTGGAAGAGTTTGAATGGGATTGGTATTCATTCTTTCAGGAATGAGTGGTAGAATTCACTTGTGAAAACATCTGGTCCTGGGCTTTTATTTTTGAAGACGTTTTTGATTAATGATTTAATCTTTTCACTTGTGATTTTGGTGTTGAGGTCTTCTATTTCTTCTAGAGTCATTGTGTTTCTTGTGTTTCTAGGACATTGTCAGTTTCTTCTAAGTTTTCTAATACGTTGGCTATAGTTGTTCATAGTGTCCTCTTATGATCTTTTTATTTCTTTGGGGTCAGTAGTAATGTCTCCAGTCTCATTTCTGATTTCATATATTTGCATCTTCTCTCTTTGTTTCTTTGTCAATTCAGCTAAGGATTTGGCAGTTTTATTGATCTTCTCAAAAACTAACTTTTGGCTTTGTTGATTCTCTCTATTGTTTTTTGTATTTGCATTTTTTTTTTTTTTTTGCATGGGTAGGCATTAGGAGTCGAATTCGTGTCTCTGGCATGGCAGGCAAAAACTCTGCCACTGAACCTGTCTATTGTTTTTTATTCTCAGTTTTATTCATTTATTTATTTTTTTCTGTTCTAATCTTTATTTCTTTCCTTTGCATGCTTTGGGATTTGTTTGTTTGCTGTTCTTTTAGTTCCTCCAGATTTACAGTTCGATCTTTGTTTTTTGCTCTTTCTTCTTTTTTAATGTAGGTATTTAGGGCTATAAATTACTCTCTCAGCACTGCCTTCATGGTGTCTCATAAGTTTTGATATGTTGTATTCTTGTTTTCATTCTTCTCATGATATTTACTGATTTCTCTTGTAATTTCTTCTTTGACCCACTGATTGCTTAAGAATGTGTTGTTATTTTCCATATATTTGTAAATTTTCCAGCTCTCCTCCTGTTACTGATTTTCAGCTTCATTCCATTATGGTCAGAGCAAATGTGTTATCCTGTGATTTGTTGCATTTAGCCAGGTTGTTTCATAAATGAATTCTCTAACAGGACAGACAGTCCCTCTAAAAACCCCAGTTCTGTTCTGTAAACATACATAGCTAACAGAGCAGGAGAGGAGTTGGGGTGGTCTGAGCTGGCATTCTGAGAGGAAGGCATCCAGGTTAACAAGCCTGCCTGCTCACAGAGAGAGCAGCAGGTATGGACTCAGGAGCTGGGCTATTTTCTGGCTCTATCACTCCTTCCATGATGAGGAATTAGCATAAAGAAAGAGGAAGTTTACCTCTGGCTCCTGTTCTCTACACTCATGTGTCCCTTCCTACTTCAGAGGGAAATGACTGTTTAATGCTCTAGGGGTGGCTTAACATGAGCACTAATAGTTCCAGCCTTGGCAAAAGTTCCTGTGCCCTTACTGGCACAGAAGCCATGGTGTCAGTGGAAAACCTCAATGGCTGCTATGTGAATAGAAACAGTGGCTATTTTAGTGTTTCCTTTGTGGACATATGAACAGAGTTGAAGATGACCCTCCTCTATGCATTGCTGCTTTTGTGACCCAATCTGTGGTCTGTCCTAAAGAATCATCCATGAGCACTTGAGAGGAATGTATATCCTGCTGTCTGTATATCAGACATATACAGAACTGATAGGTCTAGTTCATTCATGATATTATTCAAGTTCTCTGTTTCCTTGTTTGTCCTCTGTCTAGATGTTCTATCTTTTTTTTTTTTAAATTTGCATATGGGCAGGAGGCACCAGGGATCGAACTCCAGACCTCCAGCACGGCAGGTCGGAGCTCTGCCTGCTGAGCCACGGCAGCCGCCTAAGATGTTCTATCTTTTGATGGGAGTCGTGTATTGAGGTCTCCAGCTATTACTGTAGAGGTGTCTATTTGTTCTTTCAGTTTTGCTAGCTTGCCTCATGTATTTTAGGACACCATGGTTAGGTGCATAAATATTTATAGATGTTATTTCTTCTTGGTGGTTGCCTCTTTTATTAATGTATAATGTCCTTTTTCTCTTATAATGGTTTTGTATTTGAAGTCTTATTTTATATTGGCCTAGCTACCCCGGTTTTTCTAGTTACTGTTTGTATGGAATATCTTTTTCCAGTCTCTTAAGTTTTTGTCCATGGGTCTAAGGTGAGATTTATGTGGACAGCACATAGATGGATTGTATTTTTTCCATCCTTCCAATCTGTGTCTTTTGATTGGAATGTTTAATTCATTAAAATTCAGTGTTATTACTGTAAAGGCTGTGCTTATTTCAGCCATTTCATCCTTTGGTTTTTGTACGTCCTGTCTTATTTTTCTCTTTCTTTACTTTAGTTACCCTTACTGATGATCTTCATTTCTACAGTCTCCTCTAAGTCTCCCTCTCCTGCTTTTCCTTTCACGTGCAGAACTCCCTTTAGTTTTGCTTGTAGGGTAGGTCTCCTGTTAATGTACTCTTTCAGATTCTGTTTTATTTGTGAATATTTAAAATTTTCCCTAATTTTTTTTCAACAGTGGGGATTCATTTGCTTATAAGTTTACAGTTCTAAGGCCATGAAAATGTCTAAATTAAGGCATCATCAGTCTTTCTGAGCTTGGACTCCTCTGTCAGATAGCAAGGCACATGGCAACATCTGCATGTCCTACTGTCCTGGGTTTCCGTGCTTCCAGATTCTGGCTACGGTGGCTTCTTCTCTGAGCTTCTGCACGTTTCTCTCTTTTAGCTTCTTTCTCTCTTAGATTCTGTGGGGCTTTTTTCTGTGTTTTATCCTTTTACAAAGGATACCAGCAAGAGGATTAATACCCATCTTGAATGAAATGGGTTATATCTCAATTTTTTTTTTTTTGCTGGTAAAGAGCACTTTATTTGAATATTTAAGTCAATATTATTGCCATACAGGCTATTTTCTTCTAAAACTTGTGGGTTGTGTCATGCAAATTGTCAAATCTTACATCTATTGATTTTTAATGTTCATGTCTCAATTTAAATAACCTAATCAAAAGGTCCCACCTATAATAGGTCTACACCCACAGGAATGTATTAAAGGAATATGATCGTTTCTGAGGTACATATAGCTTCAAACCATCACAGGGCCAAAAGGAAGATATAGTGCAGAGCCTGGCACCAGGACTGGTGTGAGAGTTGGGAAAATGAGGAAGGAGCTGTCTACAGATGCTGGAAACATCAAAGTGATACAGGCATTGCTAGAGATGTTTTACAAGGGGTGGAGAGTATATACAGGCTTCTCCTTCCCTCCTGCCCTCTAATTCCTTGCCAGTTGTTTCTCTTGTCCAAACATAGCTAGATACCAACTGAAAAGGGACCCTGGAAAATTAAGTTTGCATGGGTTGTCCCCTATATATTGAGCAGAGCAGGAGAGAGGCAGTAAATGGATCTGAGCAAATGACTGGTGCAAAACCAGTGGGGGGATGAATTAGAGGGAGCAGGGAGCAAATAGCAGTCTAGGCAAAGGGGTGACCTGTGCAGAGATCCTATGGCTGGAGGGGGCACTGCACCATTGAGGAACATTACCCAAGGCAGAGAGCAAGAGAGAGGGGCATGAGATGATGCTGAGAAGAGGTAAAGCCAGACCCTGCAGGGCAGAGGGGGCCATGTTAAAATTTAGCTTTAACCTAAGAGCAATGAGATGCAAATAGAGTGTTTTAAGCTGGGGGCCACAGTAACTGACAACTGTACTTGCAGTACAAAAGTAAATATAAGCTATTCTGCAAAGCTGAGGTTATCTACCATTCGCAGAATATTCTAAACACTAAGAACTTGACTGGTAAGATAGAACAGAAAGCTGCCAGTGAACACACTGATCACCATGGTATCCACCTCATTTTTGAAGAACAGTTGTGCTGGATAAAGAATTTTAGGCTGAAATTTTTTTTCTTTAAGTATTTTAAATATATTCATTGCTTTGCCTTCTGGTGTCTGTGCTATAAGATTTTAATAGTCCTGTCTTCTAATTTGTTTATTCTTTCTTCTACCTGTTCAAATTTGTTATTGTATGCCCCTAGTGTATTTTTAATGTGTTCTATTGTCTTTATCCCCATAATTTCTTTACATTTTGTTTGTACTTTTAAATCCTTCTTTATACTCACTCAGTGTCTTCTTACTGTCCTTTATTTTGTTTTTAGCCGTATTTTCCTTCATCTCCTTGAATCAGTTTAAGAGATTTGTTTGACCATCTTTGATTAGCTCCAAATTCTTTGTCTCCTCCACGTTTTTAATTTGTTTCTTTGAGCCATAGTTCCTGTTTCTTGGTATGGCTTGTCATTTTTTTTGTTGCTATCTAGGCATATGGTTATTTTGATGTGTTTACTATGATGGTCAGTTTCTATCTCTTAGGGTTTTATTGTTGATTAACTTTGTGTTAAGTCTCTTCTTTGACACATGGGTTTAACTTTTTGTACACCTTTACAATTGCCCATGTTTAACTGATCACATTAGGGTCTGGGACCCATGAATGGAGTACAGAGCAGTGCCAAACGGCTCTGGGGAGAGGGTCAGGGAAGACTCTGAAAAGCGTTTTTTTTTTTTTGGTCTCCCTGGAGCTGCTCTTTCCTGGCTTTACCAGTGATGGCATTCTTCAGCAAACCTTTTCCTGCAGCCCTAAAGAGGGAGTATATTTTTTTCAAACTCCACCAGTCATTGCTGTAACATGGCCTCAGAGACCCTTGTTCCAGGCAGGCTAGAACCGTGTTTCAGAGTTGGAATCCAGCAGCCCACTCTTGCCAATCAGATGCCACATTAGGCACTTGACTGTGTATGACCCCCCACCCCCATCCACAATTCCCAGGGGTGAAGACCTTCACATCCATCTCTGTCTGTGGCAGCCAGTCATTGACTGTCTCTGAGGCAATCCTCAAGGTTGGGAGATGGGTCCTGGGCACTGCTGTGGGAGCGATTCACACCCAGTTTTTGCTGTAGCTTCTCAGTCTCCCCACCTGGCTCTTTCCTGGATGCTTTACAGTGCTCCCGAACCCCAGTACTGCTTATTCAGTTTCTGTCTGTCTACTAAGCTGTTTTTACAGTAGGAATATGTCCTGGATCTCTCTACTCTACCGTCTGGGAGTCCCAAACTTTCTCAAATGACTTTTTAAAGATTTGCAGACAAATTGGCAGAGTGCAATTAATACCTTGCTTTGTATTTCTAAAGTCTATGGTATTTTTACTATACTTAATGATTCCCAAAATCCATCTACTCTGCCTTCTATTTCCTCAGGGTCTGAACATTCTCAGGCTTGTGTGTCACTTTTTTAGTGGATTTCAACACGATTTGGCAACAGAAATTGTTATAATCTGGTAAGAACTCCTGGGGACAGGAGAGCTACCTGGATTTAGAGGCTTTTATTAGTGTTCCTCAAATTATATCCCAATAGGTGTTTACTTATTTTGCTATTGCTGTGGACCAGTGTCCCATCTTTTTACCGGTAGATCCCATCTTGTGCCAGGGTGTATGGCAGCTCAGTGTAAACGCATGTGTACTGCTCTACCAAAGCCATGCTCTGCCATTGGTGAGTTAGGAGTTCCACCTTCTTATACAAGAAAGCAACATAATTTTTATTAGTTTGTTATTTTGAAGAAATGCCCTTGGCAACTGCGGTTACATTTATTCAGCAAAGGAATAGACGTTGAGGGTGTTAATGATAGAACTGAAATTTACCTCAGAAATTTTACTGTTGGAAAGAACCATTGAGATTTCAGTCTGACCTTCATGTTTTATAGATGTATTAGTAGGTCGATTTTGGCTGTAGGTAGCAGCAAATCCACCAGTAGGGTTGTATACAATAAGGAAATGTGTAGTTTACTTAACAAGTAATCTAGAGGGTATCTGGAGTTGTGAGAGAGTACTTTCCTCCTAGGAAAAGGAGAATTCAACTTTTGTATCCTCTGAATGGGAGGTAATTAAGAGTGAAGGGGATTGGAAATGTTTGTTGGGCGGCCAATCGTTGATGCCTAACCATTGAAGATACTGAGGTCCTGGGAGACATTAGCACTCTCCCAGTGATCACGCAGCCACTAGTTGCTGGGACTAGAATCATATTTTCAGTTAAATATCCAAAATGAGTAACTGAATGTGTGGAGAGGGAGAATTTCTGTCCCAGGGCATCTGTTCTTCACATCTGATCCACAGGGATCACATGTCCTGATTCTTAACTGAGCAACATTCCAGTGCTGTAATCCAGAGCCTGATTCTTATGGAGCAGAATGGCCTTGGTGGTCAAGGGATGGTGAATTATTCCTTTTGTCTCCCAGCTTCTGGGCTAAGATACCAGGTAAATTTACAGGCAGTCACAGCAAATGCTGATGTTTCTTCTATAAGAATTCATCTTTTGTAAGGTATTGGCGGCTTTCATTGGTGAAAGGACAAAAGAAAAGTACTTGATTCTCCAATTCCCCTAAGGGGAGCTATTTTTGAAATGCTCAGAAAGTTGGGAGGGGAAAGATCACAGCTCATGATCAGTAACTGCCTTCTGGACAGAGAGTAGAAGATGATTTATTCATGTGTCTGTGATGTTGTTGAGTTCATGCTCAATACCCAGGCCTATGGTCATATGGACATAGATAACACCAAGCAGTGAATTATTAAAACCAAGAGGGACTTACTTTTCCTCCTGTATTGATGCAGCAAAAAGAAACTTCTACTCTTGACTTCTTGAAAAAGTTCCCAGGGCTGTGATTTGGAATGACTTAAATCAAAAATCTTAAGTTCAATATAGGTCAAACCCATAACACACAGCAACTGTATTCTTGGGAGGGTGTGTGTAAATGCTGCTTGGGGGAAGTCATGTTTTAATTGCAGGCAAGTTAAAAAAAAAACTTGAAGTACAATGCTTTCAAAGAGAAGATTCATGTTAATGAACCTACCACACAGATTTACTTTTTTGTATTATATAATATTATATAATAGTTTGGAGGTTCTAGTATTAAGGAAGAATGAGGTAGGAAGAATGTAATGATGAATGTGGTTTGGGACATTTGTTTTACTGTACCTTTAATAGCAGAGGAAGGGTGAAAATGTATTAGGAGCTGCTTTGATGACTTCCAACGTGATTGCGGAGGTCTGGAAGAGCATGGTGGAAAATTAAAATTGAAATTTGTGTGGACATGGAAGACACATATGGGTTAATTCTAATCAGTATGCAATAGGGATCTTGTGATCCTATGGTCAGATAAAATGGAATGTCTGATCAAGCAGACTGCATATTCCTGGGCCTGCGATCATTGCATCTCATTGTAAAAGGACAAAAGGCTGTCCTAGTTTGGAATATCAGTTTCACTTCAGCGTAGATAGCATTCTTGGTTCCTGGTGTCCCTTGCTAAGTTTTTATACTTTGTTAGTTTCCAAAGCCTATGCAGTGCAGGCCCCTCACGGTTATACTCCTTTTGCTACCCACCTCTCAGACTTTTTGACTATAATTCTTCGGCAAATTCCAAATGCAGGAATTATCAGAGGAAGAGGGTTTGTTTCCAGCATGTCTGGTCCCCTTTTCTTAGCATTTTCTAACATGCCAAGACACTATTCTTTTGCCTCTGCTCATGGAGGGTCACACTTCTTTGCCTCCTCTCCATACTTCAGACAGTGAATCCCTTTCAGGCTTCAGTATTTCTTTTCACACTAAGCCTCTGTCTGGAATCTCTTCCATTCTAATCCTCACCATCACTGGATAAAATGCTTTTAGTTCTAAATATTAGTAACCAAGGAAAGCTGAATTAAGTAAAGAAGAGAAAATTTATTGGAAAGACAAACTGGGTGTCTCAAAGAACCCAAAGGTAAGAATAAAGCTGGATCTCAGGAACCAGGACCTGGGAGGCAGTCACAATTCAGATATTTCTTCTTTCTCATCTCTGCTTTTCTCTGCTTGCCTACTTGATCCCTTGCTCTTCGTGGAATGACTTTCTCTGTCCCCTATCTATATGGTAGACAACGTGGCCTCCCCATAGCTTCCAATTTTTTAAGCTATAGGCTCAGCTACTCAGAGGGGCTTTCTGTCTGGGTCCCAATCGCAACTTCCAAAGAAGGCACTCCTATTAGTTAATTTTGTGTCAGAGGTCCATTCCTGGGCCAAACAGTTATGTTCATGGGTCAGAATCGAGCAATAGAAATGTATTGTGCTGTTAATATAATGCCTGTGGGCAAGTTGGGCAGTTTTCAGAGAACAGGGATCGGGCAGGTCAAAGCATGTCTGCTATATATCACTTCTCCACACTTGTGAAAGAAATATTTTCCTTTATTTATTTGTTCACTGATTTATTCATTTACTGTTACATTCAGTAAATGTCTCAGGCAAATGCTAGTTGCTAGAGATACAGCTATGATCAAAAGCTTCATCTTATAGGAGCAGATACATAAGTATAAGGAAAATGCTTGTCTGTCCTTTACAACGCCATTTAAATATCACTCAAATTAGAGAAATCTGCCCTTTCCCTCTCCCTATCTCCAGTCCCCACAGCTTGATTGGTGTTACCCCCCTCTCTTTATTCCCTGTGGCATTATATATCTAATTTATTATAGTAATCACAATTTTATTCCCATGACTCTGTCCTAGAAGCCTGAAAATTCCTGGAGAGAAGAGATCATCTTTGAACTCAGAGTACTTAACCCATGCTAGGTGCTCATTGAATGCTTGTTGATTGGAAAAACTGATCTATCTCCTTTGGGAAAGAATGAGGCCCTGAGGCCTCCATTTCCTCTGTCACATAAGACAGATGAATGAACACTTCCTAGCTACATGTGTCAGTGTAGGTGGCCTGGCATCTTTTCAGAGGACAAAGGTACTGTGGATAGAGCTCCACCATCACCTTTGATCTTTCTAGCTCTGTCTTTAAGGGTATTTGGGCTATGTCCATTCAATAATAATAATAATCATAAGGGGTAGGGAGATGGGACTACCTGATGTTCTGGAAAGACTGGCCTCCCTAGGTTTCAGGACTTTTCTGGTCCAGGGACCCATTTGGAGGTTGTAGGTTTCTGGAAAGTTACCCTAGTTCATGGAACCTTTGTAGAATCTTGTATATTGCCTTAGGTGTTCTGTATGATTGGCTGGAATGGTGTTGGTTCAGGTTTGGCAAGTTATGATAAGTAACAATGTCTAATTGAAGTTTGTGTGAGTGCAGCCTCCAGAGTAGCCTTTTGACTCTATTTGAATTCTCTCAGCCACTGATACCTTATTTGTTCCACTTCTTTTCCCCCTTTTGGTCAGGATGGAATTGTTGAGGCCACAGTGCCAGAGCCAGACTCATCCCTGGGAGTCATCTCCCACGCTGCCAGGGAGACTTTCACCCCTGGATGTCATGTCCCACGTAGTGGGGAGGGCAATGATTTCACTTGCAGAGTTGGGCTTAGAGAGAGTGAGACCACATTTGAGCAACAAAAGATATATGTTTATATAAATTAGAAAGTGTCTTAACATATTTAGCTGGTCCTTATCATGCACATCAGAAGAGACTATGTTCCTTTTGGATTTTTGAGCCATTGCTAGTTTTCAGTCTTTAGCAATGTGCAATTGGTACCCAAGAGCCACGTTTGTTTCCTTTTTCTCCCAAGCACGTTATGAGTGGCAGGAGGCAAGAACATTTCTCTGAGGTTTGTACTTCCATTCTGCTGACAAGTCTAGTATGATAATGGTTACTTATTTCTTGCCCTCCATGATGGGTTATTCTCGGAGGTGCTAGGTGCTTAGGATATTTGTGAGGAGAAATTTCTACTGCATTTGCTCAGGTTTTTTCCTTTGTGCTTTCTTCTTATTCCATGTTTGAGAAGAAAATCAGTGAAATTTTTGTTCTGAATAATTTTCCTCTCTTCCTTCCTCCATTTGATTGTTATTAGATTTTTGGCAGGGCAGCAGTACAATTTAAACAATAGCCGTGTTTGCTAGCAGAGTGTTTTCTCTAATCAAGATGTCTTTAGTTTCTGCCTCTATAAAATGAAAAAAAAGTAATAGAATAGGCTTCATATTACTACTGTAGTAATAGGGTTGTTGTAAGTAAGAAAACACACAAAGCGCTTGAGTAGTGTGTGGCACTTAGTAAGTGCTTAATAAAAATTAATTAGCTAGTATTAATTTTTCTAAAGGCATATGTTCTAGTTTGCTAGCTACCGGAATGCAATATACCGGAAATGGAATGGCTTTTAAAAGGGGAAATTTAGTAAGTTGCTAGTTTACAGTTCTAAGACCAAGAAAATGTCCCAATTAAAACAAGTGTATAGAAATGTCCAATCTAAGGCATCCAGGGAAAGATACCTTGGTTCAAGAAGGCCAGTGAAGTTCGGGGTTTCTCTCTCAAGTGGAAAGGCACATACTGAATATGGCATCATCTGCTAGCTTCCTCTCCTGGCTTTCTGCTTCATGAAGCTCCCCGGGAAGCATTTTCCTTTTTCATCTCCAAAGGTTGCTGGCTGATAGACTCTTTGCTTCTCATGACTATGTAGTTCTTCTCTACTCTCTCTGAATCTCACTTATTCTCCAAAATGTTTCCTGTTTTTTTAGGATTCCAGTAAAGTAATCAAGACCTACCTGAATGTGTGGAGACATGTCTCCACCTAATCCAGCTTAACAACCACTCGTGATTGAGTCACATCTCCAGGGATATGATCTAATTACAGATTCAAATATGCAGTACTGAATAGGGATTAGAAGAAATGGCTGCCTTTACACAATGGGATTAGGATTAAAACATGGCCTTTATAGGGTACATAAACATTTTCAAACTGGCACAGCATGTCTAGATGCTTACCCTTATTTAGATGTAGAGAAAGGCAAATGAGTGGACATTTATCCTTTACACCTTCCAGAAATTTCTTGCCATTGTCCTCTATGGTACATATAGTCCTCCTGTGAAAAGTCACCATCAAAGCCTGGTGACTGATCTCCCTTCCATTTTCCAGATTAAAAATACTCTTTTCCCAGACAGTAACTGGAAATCCTCTGTACCTGTGTGTTTTTGGTACTTTGGAAATTAGTTTTCTCTTCCATTTATTTTTCATTTAAAGTGATCTTTCATTCAAACATTGAACAGCTTCTGGAAAGAATGGTTAAGAAATCTGGATTCTGATTAACTTTTTTGTTAATTATTATGTAGTTCTGAGTCACTGTTTTTTTTTGTTGTTGTTGTTATTGTTGTTTTGTTTTTTTGGTAAACAAGGGTGAGTACTACAAAGATTAATGAAGGTTGTGTGTCTTAGTTTGCTAATGTTGCCAGAATGCAATACACCAGTATGCTAGTTTGAATCTGTTGTGTATCCCAGAAAAGTCAAGTTCTTTAATTCTCATTCAATATTGCTGGGTGCGATCTTTTTTATTGATTCTGTGGTGATGTGACTGACCCAATTATGGGTGGCAACTCCTGATTAGATGGGTATTCCATGGAGATGTATCTCTACCCATTCTAGGTGGGGTTGCTTTCTGGAGCCCTTTAAGAGGGAAACATTTTGGAAAGTGCTGGCAGGGCCCACACAATGAGTGACTTTTGGAAATGCAGAAGGAAAATGCCCCCTGGGAAGCCTTATGAAATGAGGAGAGAAAGCTAGCAGATGTCACCATGTGCCCTCCCAGCTGAGAGAGAAACCCCAAACTTCATCAGCCCCTTTCATTGGAATTAAGGTACCTTTCTCTGGATGCCTTAATTTGGACATTTTCATGGCCTTAGAAATATAAACTTGCAACTTAATGAATTCATTTTTAAAAGCTGTTCCATGAAAAGATGTTCAGTTTCACTGGTTATTAGGGAAATACAAATCAAAACCTCAGTGAAATATTATCTGACACCCACTAGAATGGCCATTATCAAAAAAAAATAAAAAAAACAAAAAAACAGAACATGACAAGTGTTGGAGAGGATGTGGAGAAAGAGGCACACTTATCCACAATTGGTGGGAACGTAAAATGATACAACTGCTCTGAAAGACAGTTTGATGGTTCCTCAGAAAGCTAAGTATAGAATAGCCATGTGATCCAGCAAACCCATTACTAGGTATATATTCAGAGGACCTGAGGGCAAGAACACAAATGGACATTTGCATGCTGATGTTTATAGTGGCATTATTTACAATTGCCAAGAAATGGAAACAGCCCGAATGTCCATCAACAGACAAGTAACTAAACAAGCTGTGTTATGTACATATGATGGAATATTATGCAGCAGTAAGACAGAATAAAGTCATGAAACATGTAACAACGTGGATGAAACTTAAGAACATTATGCTGAGTGAAATTAGCCAGAAACAAAAGGACAAATACAGTATGATCTCACTAATATGAACTAACATTAGTGAGGGAACTTTGAGAGTTGAAGCTAAGAATAAAGGTTACCAGAAGATAGAAACAGAGTAGAGATTGGGATATTGGAGCTAAAGGAATACGGATTGTGCAACAGGACTGATTGTAAAAATTCAGAAATGGATTACACAGTTCTACTTGATTGTAGCACAGTAGTGTAAGTTCACTGAATGAAGCTGAATGTGAGTATGACTGAGAAGGCCTGGGGACATGTATGAAGCCAGAAGGAAAGTTAAAGGATGAAGACTGAGATGTTATACCTTAGGAATGCCTAGAGTGGAGAATGATGGTGATTAAATGTACAAATATAAAAACATTTTTGCATGAGGGAGAACAAATCAATGTCAACATTGCAAGGTGTTGAAAATGGATAGTATACAGGAAAAAGTAAAGTCAGTACAAATTGGGGTCTGTAGTGAACAGTAACATCGTAATATGCTTCCACTGAATGTAACAAAGGCATTATGCCAAAGCTAAATGTCAATAAGTGGGGGCCATGGGGGAGGGGCATGGATTCTTTGTGGAAGAAAAGTAAATGTCTTCATACAGATTATGATGCAAAGGGATGTCTACTTACTTAAGTTGGATATGCTAATAAAACTGTTTAAACGTGAACAGAGAGAAGCAAGTGCTAGAGAAAATGCAGAGAAAAAGATGTACAAATTCATTGTCTGTAGGGAAACTGAGAGATGCAGCCCCTTGGAGGGCAGTGTGGTGGTTCCACAGGAGGCTAGAGGTGAGGTTGCCTTATGATCCTCAGTATATACTTGGAGGAACTGAGTGTGGGACATGGATGGACATTTGCATACTGGTATTTATGGCGACAGTGTTCATGATTCGCAATGAATAGAGGTAACCTAAGGGTACAGTGACTGAGGGAAGGCACAGGGACCTCTGGTGTATACATACAATGGACTATTGACTGGCCCCGAGAAGAAATGAAGTGAGATATACAACTAGGTGAATGACCCTTATGGGTATATGTTCAATAAAATGTCTGAAACAAAAAGACAAATATTATCATGCCTCACTCATATGGATTAACTATAATATAAAAACTCAGTGAATTGAAGTCGAGAGCATGGGTTGTCAGGTTGGGGCCTGTGCTGGTTTTAAAGGATTTATGTACCCTAGAAAAGCCATGTTTTAATTCTAATCCCATTTTGTAAAGACAACCGTTTCTTCTAATCCCTATTCAGTACTGTATGTTGGAAACTTTAATTAGATCATCTCCACAGAGATGTGACTCAATAAAGTGTGGGTATTAAACTTGATTAGGTGGAGACCAGGTGGATCTTGATTACTTTACTGTAATCCTTTAACAGAGAAAGCATTTTAGGAAAAGGCTGGAGATTATGAGAGAGCAGAGAAGGACAACAGAATGCTGCAGAACCACAAAGCAGAGAGCCCACCAGCAGCGACTTTTCGAGATGAAGAAAGAAAATGCCTCCCAGGGAGCTTCATGAATCAAGAAGCCTGGAGAGAAAGCTGGCAGATGTCACCATGGTCATCATGTGCCTTCCCAGTTGAGAGAGAAATCCTGGCCTTCATCTGCCTTCTTGGACCAAGGTATCTTTCCCTGGATGCCTTAGATTGGGCATTTCTATATCCTTGCTGTAATTGGAGCATTTTCATGGCCTTAGAACTATAAACTTGTAACTTGTTAAATTCCCTTTTTAAAAAGCCATTTTGTTTCTGGTATATCACATTCCGGCAGCTAGTAAACTAGAACAGGGCCTATTGTAAAGGGTTCTAGATTGTAAGCTCTTATAGGAGTCACATCTATTTAGGAGTTGTAACTGTTACTTGTCAATTCTGAGATACTGAGCTGTTTGTATGTAACCTGGTAGTTCCCAGAAACTTTGTGTATTTGTGTGACACCTGTTACTAAGAGTTAGCACTCTGAAGCTAAGAAAGTCAGCAAATCCCCATTCAGGAACTATTTAAAAAGTTGTTAAAGAGATCAGACTTTGAGTAGAGCTGTGAATGAAGCTGATCTGGATAGGCCTAAGGCAGATCAGAATATAGGTAAAGGATGATATCGTCCATACTTTTAAAACTTCAACTTCTGGGTGAGACCAAAGGGAGAGATGTTTATTTGGTGCAAAATTTATAATTTGAGTAGTGCATTTAACTTGTTTGGTCAGTTTAGTTGAACACCATAAGTACATGGAATCTTGAATAGGGCATGAGTTCTTGTTGGTTTGTCCAGGTTAGTGTGGTGCCCCAATACATCTCAGAGTAATTTGAGACGTGAATAAATAAGTCTTTTAAAAATCCCCTTGGGGGATTGGGGAGAAAGGAATAAATATTCAACTGCCTTATTTGAAGAATTCCTGATATTCTTGCAAGAAGTAGAGACAACCAAATCAATAGGCTGGGCCCTCGATCTTGGGGATTGCCCCTCTGAAACCTATTCCTAGAAAGAATAGGCTAACCCTACTTAAATTATCCCTATCCCCAGAGAACTTCTTCTGTTGCTCAGATTTGGCTTCTTTCTCTAAGCCAACTTGGCAGGTGAACTCACTACCCTCACCCCCCTACGAGAGGCATGACTCCTAGGCGTGTATGTAAGCCACCTGGCAATATGAGACTGAACTCCTGGGATGAGCCAGGACCTGGCATCATGAGATTGAGAAAACCTTCTTGACCAGAAAGGGGAAGAGAGAAATGAGATAAAATACAGTTTTGGTGGTTGAGAGTCAGGAGTTTATCCTGGAGGTTATTCTTATGCATTAGATAGATAATCCTTTTTAGTTTATGGTGTATTAGAGTGACTGGAGGGAAGTACCTGAAACTGTTGAGCTGTATTCCAGTAGCCTTGATTCTTGAAGATGATTGTATAATGATATAGCTTTTACAGTGTGACAGTGTGATTGTGAAAACCTTGTGTCTGATGCCTCTTACATTCAAGGTTTGGAAAAATGAGTAAAAAAATATGGATAAAAAAATAAACAGTGGGGGATAAGGGGTAAAATAAATTGGGTATATGGAAATACTGGTGGTCAGTGAGAGGAAAGGGAAAGTGGTATGGGATGTATGAGTTTTTTCTCTTTTCTTTTTGTTTCTTTTTCTGGAGTGATGCAAATGTTCTGAAAATGATTGTGCCAATGAATACACAAACATATGATATTGTGAGCCATTTATTGTATACCATGTATGGACAGTATGTGTGTGAAGATTTGTCAATAAAAATATTTTTAAAAAGCTGCTCTATTTCTGGTATATTGCATTCCAGTAGCTTACAAACCAAAACAGATTTTGCTACCAGTGAAATGGAGTGCTGTGGTTTGTAAATACCAAACATGTGAGAAAGACTTTTTAAATTGATAAGGGGAAGATTCTGGAAGAGTTGTGAACAGCTTGATAGAGAAGGCCTAGGATGCTTTGAAGAGACTGTTGGTAGAAATGTATACCCTAAAGATATTTCTGCTAAGGCCTTAGACAGAAATGATGTTTTATGTTATTGCAAACTGGAAGGAAGGAAATCCTTGTTTTAACATGGCAGATAATCTGGCAAAATTAACTACTGGTTTTGAATGGAAGGCAGATTTTAAAAGCCATGAACTTGGATATTTAGCAGAAGAGACTTCCAAATTAAATGTGGAAAATGTGGCCTTGCAGCTTATAGTGAAATGTAACATGAAAGACATAGGTTGAGAACTGAACTCTTGGGTACGAAGAGACCAGAAATTGATGGGCTGGAAAATTTTGGACTTTCAGAAAAGGAGCCCACAGAGAATAGTGCCCCACATGAGGATTTAACCAAACATGGAAGCAGTCAGCCTTTTCAGGACAAACGAAGATTTGTGATGGAGTTATGCAGGAAGGATTTGTGGGAAGTCCTTTTATCTGATGGGTATGATCCCAACATACTGCATAGAAAACCAACAAGAGTGTTGTGGGATCCGTATAAAAGGAACCAGTGCCAGTCTGAACTAAAAGGGACAGAAAAGGAACAAATTGGAGGAAAAATAAGTTCAGAGGCAGATCAATGGAAGCTAAGGTCTGAAGTCAAGAAACCTCGTGTCAGAAGAGTGAACCCACCCAAGCACTTGGAGAGGGTGAGCTTGGTCTGATGGCAGAGTGTGGGCCTTCCACCTCATTGCTCAGGAAGAGTTGTGCTACCTCAGGCTTTGGAGGGTATGGAGCACACTCCTTGGGGACTGGAAAGAGCCTGGTTGCCACCCATTGTTCTGGAGGGTTTGAGCATGTACTCTGGAGATGGTACAGAGCCTGAGTGCAGCCCCAATGCTTGGAGAGGGTGGAGCCAAAAAACGGGTGGTCTCCTCAATGTCCTCCAAGGTTGCAAACTCCACACCACGTTTGGAGAGAGCAGGTCTGCTAAGTACACCCTTGGAAAGGGTGGGTCTGCTGCTTTCTAAAGCCCAGAGGACAAATGAATCTAACTACTACAGTTGAAAGGACTGTTGGAAGAACAAAACTGAAATATTTCCTAAGACCAGATTTGGTCTCTTGATTCTTAAGCAAATGCTTTTTTATTCTTTTTGTTCTGCTTCCCATCCCATAGTAACCATGAAGTTGTCAGAGGAAAAAGAAAAATGGCAAGTTATAAAGCATATAACAGGACGTACTAAACAAAAAATATAAAGTTTTTGGTTTGTTTTTAAAAAGTGGAGTCCTCAAGGAAACACTGACTCTCATAACATTGATCAACTGTCATAGATTTATTGAGGATTTGCTCTGTGTCAGGCACTGAGCTCAAAGTTGAGTACTTGCCATCTAGTCTGGGAAATGGGAGGTATGCATATGAATAGGGAGCCTGCAGAGTCTGAAAGTAAGAACTGCAGGTTCAAAGAGCTAGAGGCAGTTGGGATGGAGCCCTCCTTGTTTGGGTATGACCTCATGGAAGAGGCTGGATTTGGCCTAACATGCTCAGAAGGAACTAACGAGGATGAGAATAGTAGAGGGAATCCTAGAGATGAAAGGCACCAGTGAAGACAGTGAAGAGTATTTGGGGACTGATAGGATGGAAGCTTTATGGGATTCTCAGTGGAAACTGCAGGACCTTTCAGGGAGTGGTGGTCATGGTGGTTGTGCTGGTGTGAAATGACGTATGGACCCTAGAAAAGCCATGTTTTAATCGTAATCCCATTTTGTAAAGGCAGCTGTTTCTTCTAATCCCTATTCCGTATTGTATCTTTGAAACTATAATCAGATCATCTCCTTGGAGATGTGATTTAATCAAGAGTGGTTGTTAAACTGGATTAAGTAGAGGCATGTCTCCACTCATTTGAGTGGGTCTTGATAAGTTTCTGAAGTCCTATAAGAGGAAACGTTTTGGAGAATGGAGATTCAGAGACCAGAGCAGAATGATATAGCCACAAGAAGCAGTGTCCACCAGCCAGTGACCTTCGGAGATGAAGAAGGGAAATGCCTCCCGGGGAGCTTCATGAAACAGGAAGCCAGGAGAAGAAGCTAGCAGATGATGCCATGTTCACCAGGTGCCTTTTCAGATGAGAGAGAAACTCTGACTGTGTTTGCCTCATGCCTTTCCACTTGAGAGAGAAACCCTGAACTTCATCGGCCTTCTTGAACTAAGGTATCTTTCCCTGGATGCCTTAGATTGGGCATTTCTATAGACTTGTTTTAATTGGGACATTTTCTCGGCCTTACAACTGTAAACTAGCAACTTACTAAATTCCCCCTTTAAAAAGCCATTCCATTTCTGGTATATTGTATTCTCTGTGTACGGACATTTGAGTCAGACCAAAAAGCGTTCATGTTTTTATCTGTCACTTTCTAGATAATCTTGGCAGGTTTTTCATCCTCCATGAGCCTTAAGTAATTCATCTATAGAACAGAGTAAAGACAGTAACCTTGCAAAGTTGTTGTGAGAATAAAGTGAGTTAATATAGGAAAAGTGCTGGGTAGGCAGTGGGTGACTGTAAGTGGGGCTCAGCATCATGCTAGACACATTAGGTTTAAACTCATATCCCCACAGGGACTAGAAAAATGTTGTTAACAAACACTGGAGACAAAGTATAAGATGGGTGTAAGGGTCTGGCAGAGACTATAGTGAAATAGATGGTACATGAGTTATTTAGAAAGAGTACCTGCTATTCAGAGCCATCTAATTGTTATTGAGCTGGTCTTTGGAACTTGCATTGTCAGATCTTTCTATTTTTAAAAAGAATCCAGTTATTATAGAATTTTAAGTGAAATATTTTGATTTTAAATGTGAAACTGTGGTAGAGACTACTAATTTTTTTTCCCAGGACCCACTGTTCCCTTCTTTCTTTTAGTAATACAGCCCTCAAGTTTTACTTAGGCATGTGTCCTCCTTTTCCCCCTGTCCCTTCTCCCCCTACCCCTCAGCTATATAATATATTTTCCAGCTTCCGTTGCAGCTAGGTGTGGCCATTGACCAAATTCTGTTTAATGGAATGGAAGAGGAGTGACATATGCAGTTCCTGGTCATGTCCTTAAAAAGAAACTCCTCAAATTCTATTTCTTTTTTCCTTGTCTTTACTGGTTGTGAGCCTGTTTCAACCACATAGATGTGTTCATCACTTTCAGGGACAGCTGGGAGCAATAAGATAGCAGAGTTGCCTGTACCCCTGGATTGCTACTAGTCTGGATCTTTACTGAAAAAGAAATGTCCGTTTTGTTTAAGCCATGTTATTTGGTCTATAATAAAGTAGCAGAACCAATACTCCAAATAATATAACAATTAATTCATTATAAGCAAAAGGAAACACTGTATATATAAAAAATGTATCTATGGTTTGAATTTGGCCCATGCAATGTGATTTTTTTTTAAAGGAATGAAACAATGTAAGACCCAATCTGTACTCTAGAAAGTTTAGTGCTGCTGCAAAAATCAGACTCATATACAAAATATCCCATAATATGAAACAGTGTCTTGAAACAGTAATGAAGTGGTACTGACTCTGAGTTACTTTCTTCATCCTTTGTTAGGCCACTACCAGGAACCTCTTGGGTGGCAAACAGTGTAGTAGAGGCTGGAGCCAGCAGTAGGTATGTTCTTTGTTTTATGATACTAGTTGCCTACCAGGGGACAAAGGGATGAGAAGACCTGGAGTGGGATGGTGGTCCCATAAATACATCAACTGTGTCATTTAATCATCATAACCATCCTAACCTCCATTTTACAGGTGAGTAAGTTGGGGCCGAGGTAGTTAATAACTTGTCTGACTGGGCGGGCCGGGGTGGCTCAGCAGGTAAGAATGCTTGCCTGCCATGCCAGAGGACCCAAGTTCGATTCCCGGTGCCTGCCCATGTAAAAAAAATATATATATATAAATAACTTGTCTGAGGATATATCACTAGTAATTATAGAACAGGGATTCAAACCCACGATTAGTACAAAGTTCTTGATTCTTTCTGATGTCCAGCTTTAGTATCTCCCTTGGTGACCTGCATCAGGTTGAATGACATTGTTGATTTTATCAAAAAAGATGAAGAAGAAAAATAAACTCTGAGATCTGGATTTGGTCTTTTAGGAATTGTTTAAAATATATTCATGAGTAAGAAGTTCGAAAGGAGAGGGGAAAATGATAAGAATGGAAGAGGTGCTTTCTTTTTTTTTTCAGTTTAATCACATGAAATAAACCTAGAGATAACAAATGGTGTTTGGAAGATCATTATTTTGACACTTCCACAATGCATTTTGATCTCGAAGAAGAGAGGCTCATTAAACAAGATTATCAGCTTCTTTGAGATGAGAAATCTATCTTATAATCATGGCTACAAAAATTTGGGAGCTCGATCATAGTCATATTTCATAATCCTTGCAAAGATTAATGAGTGATAATTATTTTATTCAATAGAAAAAAAAAACCTTGGTTTCGAGTACATGTCAGTAATAATTTCTCCTATTCATATTCTAAAATAACTCTACATAATACATTACTTTTAACCCCTGCTTTTTTTTTCTTTCATTCAGTTTTACTAGTACATTCTCTTCATTTTACAGTATAAAGTAATTAAACTATTTCATGACTGTCAGTTACTGCTTTAAAAAAAAAAATCACACTCTGGATTTTAGTTCTTGGTGAGCTAGGACTGTTACTCAATATTTGTTGACATAGTGGCTGCATGAGGCTTTGTTTTCTTGAGGTTAAATGAACTACCATTTTAGTATTGAAGTTTTAGGAACACCAAAGAGCAGTTCTCAAACTGCAGTTGATATTCTTAATTGCAGTGTGGGGCCTGGAGA
>PVIY010032332.1:0-29093 GCA_004026745.1 Myrmecophaga tridactyla
GTAACCTGTTTATCTAGGAATGAGTTAGCCCTTTTGAACCTGAGAGACAACTGAGTAGGCAGCCAGCATGAGATTTTGATGACATATGGATTAATTAATAAGGTCTACCCAGTCAGGGGAAGTGTTAGAATTAAATACATTTAATAAGATTAGACTTTCAAACATTATCTGGTGCATTTATTCAAGTATGCAAATAGACATTGCCCAGAGGCCCAGGGCATGAAAAAAACAAAGACAGGTAGGAATAAAATTAAATTTTAGGGATGTATTAAATTTTAAAAATACACTTGCAATCTAAAATTGAGAACTGGAATTAGAGTTTCTCAGCCTATTAAAACTCACTATTATTAGTATATGAGACCACTAAGATAGGCAGGCTGGTAAATTTTTAAGCAGGTATATACTTAAAATTAGAAATTATCATCTTTTTTGAAGCAATAAATGTGAATCTTCTATACAGTCCATGCAGGTAATTGCTACAATACTAAAACATCTTTATTCTTCAAGGATTAAAAATAGTACCACTTTCTGTGAATTGTAATTAAGGATTTTTGCTGTATTACAGGTTTGGTAAATCAGACCCATCATATTAATACTAACATGTTTCTTTCTGCTGCATGCAAAAGTCCATTGACAATTCTGATTCAGTCTGGTGTGAGAACCATGGAAAGAAAGTAAGTCTCTGGTGTGAGTACTCAAAAAATTTTAAATCAATTTTGAAAAAAAATTTAAAATCATTCAAAGCATTTCCTGCTAGGCATTTCAAAAATGTCATCTCTGGTGCATGTGTGAGGAATAATGCTTTTAAATATTTTATGACTGTTAATAAACTAAAATTCAGAGGAAATTTAAAAGCTTATAAGATAGAGCTTTCTACTATGTTGTAAATATGTTATTATATTTCAATATCAGATATGAATTAGTTAATTCTGCCTCAGCCAAAGCTCTTATATCTCAGAGAACAGCAGATGTTACCTTTTCTACTGCCCTATTAATATAGCTAGTCAGTTTTTCAACAATCCTCCCTACGGCAGAGAATAATGGCATGTTTTCTTTACTGTTTCTCAAGCAAACCCACTTGTTCCCAAAGTACAAGATTTAATTATCCTTATTGCATTATATTTGCTTGAATAACTACAGAAGTTTTTAATGGGTATAACATTTTCTGATCTTTTTCTTGAAATTCAGCTATGAAATTTATGTAGATTTAATTACCTCCAGTACATTAATTAGTCTAGCAGTAAGAATTAAAGACCTAGGGGGTATAATAAAATTTATTTGTATTGATCAGTATGATATATGACAGGTTTGTTACTGAGAGACTTTAAATATACAATTAATGTATATATATATGTTTCTTGAAAAAGGGAGTGATGAGTTACAATATTAACTAACCTTTTATGGTAATATCAAACAAAAATGAACTCTGGAGCCATTGGGGGTGCTATATCAACCAGTAAATGGCTTGGTACCTTAGATAAATGACTTAACTTCTCAGGCCTCAGTCTTCTCATTTTTAGGGAGGAAATGGGGTTAAATAGGCTTTACATTGTGGGATGCATTTTAAAATTGAGTAACTTAATGTACAAAAAGCCCTGAGAGCTGAATCCAGCACACTATATCTTTGTAGAAGTATCAATTGTTGTTATTATGATTTACTGTTATTATTTTTGAATATGTTATTGACATTATTAAATTATTATTGTATATTAATGGAGAAGAGGCAGACTTTGAGGACCAGATAGTGAATTTGTGTCGAGTCACATTGAGTACTAGATAGAAATCTAATAAATAGCTAAAATCCACAGGGCCGTCATAAATATAGGTCTAAAACTTAGAGGACATGTCAGGATTGGAGTTAATAGATTTAGGTATAATCAAAATGTGTTGGTATTTGAAGTCAAGAAATTATAGATAGACTGTTAGAGAAAACGTGAAAAATTAGGTTAGGACAAACATCAGTAGTGATCACCAGGATTTGTCAGTCCAGAAATGAGTAAGGAAAGAGGAAAAGAAATTGGGGTAGACATAAGGAGTTGGCTAAGAGGAGAAACGTGGAAGAGTACTGTACAGAAGGGAAGGAAAAAAAGTGGTACGCAGTGTTACGTGCAGTAAAATATTGGTGTGTGAAAAAGAAGCCAGTGGTTTCAAAAATGAAATTCATTGGCATCCCTTAAGACTGTAGTTTAAGAAGCATTTTGGGAGAAGGACTGCAATAATTTGGGGAGTAAATGTGAGCTGAGGCAGAGGAAATATTTTAGAAAAATTCTTCAAAACTTTTGGAAGAAAGGCTAGCCTCAAAACTTGGCAAAAAAAAAAAAAAATGAAGGGGAATAATAACCATAAACCAGCCATAACATGAAATTTCACTACCTGAATTGCCTTAAAAACCTTAAGCTTTGAATTTAATTTGAAGTGACTGAATTCATAGTGACCCCAATTACCAAGGAGAAACAAAAGCAGAGCCTCTCTGGAGAAACCCATTTCTACACAGACCTCAAATAATTTAAATACTTAACATTCCAGAAATTGTGAGCTCACTCATAGGAAATCAGAAAATGCATAAGAAAGCAAAATGTCATGAGCAGAATGTAGCAGAAGCCAAACAAAGCAATAGTATAGTCTAGTATAATAAGCAATTTGAGCTTTGTGTTTGCATAGGTTCCTTTTATTCTACAGTCCCATGGGTTGATACAGAAGCAGGTCCATGAATATGCTATGCCCAGTAGGTTGCATGATATCTGAGCAACCCAAACTAATGAAATCTAAAATTTTAAAGGTTTGTTAGCAAACCTGCTCGTTATTTGCCTGAAGGGAGACATTATCTTTATCATCCTGGCCTGGAAACAAATCTGTTCTTTGCCCTAAGGGGAAGCACTCTATATTCCAAGACTGTTTAATATGAAAACATCCTTAGAAAGAAGGAGGGAAAAATAACATTAGAGCAGAGGTTAATGTAACAGAAAACAGCAAAACAGTGAGAATCAACAAAACTGAAGGTAGTTTCTTTAAAAAAATCAAAACATAGACTAACATTTAGATAGAGTGGGGGAAAAAAAGAAAGAATAAAAATAACAGCAATCAGAAATGAAAAGGAGGACATTTCGTCCAACCCCACGGGTAAAAAGGAATATAAGAGAATACTGTGAACAACTGTCCACCAATACAGTAGATAACCTAGATGAAATGGACAAATTCTTAGAGACACACAAAGAACCTACATTGAACCAAGAAGAAATAGAGAATTTCAAGAAGCCAATTTTTAGTAAAGAGATGGAATTGGATAAGAAAAACCTTCCAACAAAGAAAAGCTCAGGACTAGCTGGTTTATTAGCAGAATTCTACCAAACATACCAAGACTTAACTCCAATTCTGCGCAAACTCTTCCAAAATGTTAAAGAGGAGGGGATCGTTTCTAATTAATTCTACAAGGTCAACATCACACTCATACCAAAGCCAGAAAAAGATAACAACAAGAACAGTAAACTGCAGACCAATATCTCTTATGAATACAGATACAAATATCTTCAGCAAAATACTAACAAACCGAATCCAAGAAAATGTTAAAAGAATTATATGCCAGGTTCAAGTGGGATCTATCCCTGAGATGCACAGCTGGTTCAACTTAAGAAAATCAATTAATGCAATACCAAATATTAACATAAGGAAGGAGAAAAAATAGCTGTTGATCTCAATTGATACAGAAATGGCATTTGAGAAAATCCAGCAACCCTTCTTGACAAAAACACTTTAGAACACTGGGTATAGAAAGAAAGTCCCTCAATATGATAAAGGGAATACATGAAAACACCACAACTAACATCCTACTTAATGGTGAAAGTCTGAAAGCTTTCCTCCTAAGATCAGGAATAAGACAAAGATACCCACTTATTTTGGTTTGCTAAGATGGTCGGAATGCAATATACCAGAAATGGGTTGGCTTTTTTGAATGGGTATTTATTAGGGTTCCTCTGCCACATAGGAAGACAAATGGTGACATCTGTTGGTCCTTCTCTCCTAGTTCTGGTTTCAAAATGGCCCTTTCAGTTTCTGTGGGTCCTTCTTACTTCTCTAAGGGTATCTTCTCTGTAAACTCTCTGGGCTTTTACTGTCTTTTTTCCTCCTCACAAGACTCCAGTGAAGGGTTAAGATCCACCTTGAATGGGCTGTCACATCTTAGTTGAAATAGCCTAACCAAAATGTGCCATCCACAATAGGTCTGCACCCACAAGAATGGATTAAAAGAACATAATATTTTCTGGGGTACATAACAGATTCAAACCAGTGTACTACTGTCATCGCTGTTACTCAACATTGTACTGGAAATTCTTACCAGAACAATTAGGCGAGAAAAGGAAATAAAAAGCATCCACATTGGAAAGGAAGGAGTAAAGCATTCCCTACTTGCATATGATATGATCTTATAAGCAGAAAATCTTGAAAAATCCACAACAAAGATCCTAGAGCTAATACATAAATTCAGCAAAATAATGGTGCATAAGATCAATATCGACAAATCAGTAAGGTTTCCATATATAAGTAATTAACAACTGGAAGAAGAAATCTAGAAAAAAATTCCATGCATAATAGCAACTAAATATCTAGGAATAAATCTAATGAAGGATAAAGGACTTGTGTATAGAAAACTATTACAAAATAATCCTAAAAGAAATCAAAGAAGACCTGAAGAGATGCAAGGACTTTCATGTTCATGGCTTGGAAGACTAAATATCATTAAGGTGTCAATATTATTCAAGACAATTTATAGATTCAGTACAATCCCAATGAAATTTTCAACAACATTTTTTTTTGCAGAAATGAAAAGCTTATCATCAAGTTTATATGGATGGGTAAGTGGCCTTGAGTAGCTAAAGCCATCTTGAAAAAGAAGAAGAAAATTGGAGGACTCACATCTTCCAATTTTAAAATATATCACAAAACCACAGTAATTAAAACAACATGTTAAGGACACAAAAACAGATTAAAAAACTAATGGAATCAAATTGAAAGCTTAGAAATCAAACTTCATATTATGGCCAACTGATTTTTTACAAGAGGGCAAAGACAACTTAATTGGGAAAGAATGGTCTGTTCAACCAATGATGCTTGGAGAACTGGATCTCCTTTACAAAAAAAAAAAAAAAGAAGAAAAGGACCCCTACCTCAACCCTCATACAAAAATCAAATCAAAATGGGTCAAAGATCCAAATATTAGAGCTAGAACTATCAAATTCTTATAAGAAAACATAAAGAAGAATCTTCAAGGCTTTGTGTTAAGCAATGTTTTCTTAGATTTTTTTACCCAAAGCACAAACGACAAAATTAAGAATTCCATAGATGGGATTTCATCAAAACTAAAAACTTATCATGCAAGTAAAACCTCAACCTAAACAACTGGAGACAATATTTGTAAACTACATATCCAATAAAGGTTTAATATCCGGAATATATAAAGAAATCCTTTAACCTAAGAACAAAGAGACAAAGAACTCAATTTAAAAATGGGCAAAAGACTTAAAGAGCCATCTCTCCAAAGAAGATACACAATTGCCAGAAAGCACATGAGAAGATGCCCAACATTATTAACCATCAGGGAAATGAAAATCAAAACCACAATGAAATATTTCACAGCCATTAATGGTTTCTATTTAAAAAAATCAGAAAATAACAAGTGCTGGAGAGGTTGGATAGAAATAGGTACACTAATTCATTGCTGTTGGCAATGTAAAATGGTGCATCTACTGTGGAAGACAGCGCGCCAATTCCTCAGAAAGCTAAATGTAGAATTACTATGTGACTTGGCCATTCCACCTCTATCTACCCAAAAGAATTGAAAGCAAGGACTTGAACAGATATTTACACAATGATGTCTATAGCAGTATTATTCACAATTGGCAGAAGATGGAAGCAATCCACGTGCCAATCAATAGATGAACAGATAAACAAAATGTGGCACATATATATAACGGAATATTGTTCAGCTCAGAAAAGGAAAGAAGTCCTGATGCATGAGACAACATAGATGGAACTTGAAGACATCATGTTAATGAAATAAGCCAGCACAAAAGGACAAATATTGTATTCTCTCACTGATTTGAAATAATTAGTATAAGCAAACTTATATAGAGTCAGAATAAAGAATATAGGTTACCTGGGAATGGGATGGGGAAAGGGAATGGGAAGTTTGAGCTTAGAATGTACAGGGTTCCTATTTGGAATGATGGAAATATTTTGGTAATGGATGATGGTGATGGTAGCCCAACATCATGAACATAATTATCAGCATAAAATAAATATCTGGGGGGGGGCAACAGTGACTCAGTGGCAGAGTTCTCGCCTGCTGTGCTGGAGACCTGGGTTCGATTCCAGAGCCTGCCTATACAAAAAAAAATAATAATAAATAAATAAATAAATATATATATATATATATGGTAACAATAAATTTTTTTTAAAAATCCATGGAACTACACTCAGTTAAACCATGGACTATAATTAATCGGGCAATTATAATTGTAACCAATGAGCCACACCAAAATAAGGTGTTAATAATAGGGTAGTATATGGGAATCCTGTATTTTATTCATGATTATTCTGTAAACCCACAACTTCTCTAATAATAAAATAAACACCAACAAAAAAGATAGTCTGGACAAAACCGTGCTCTTGTATACAAGATGTGCAGAAAATTGAGAAAGACCTAAGGAGAGTTGTTTTCCAGTGAATTCAATGATTGATATTTTCAGGAAATCCTATTGAATTCCAAGACACAAAAATTGAATGAAATCCTCTCCTAGATGTACAATGAAAATGCAGGACACCAAAGCAAAAGAGGAGCCTGAGAAGTAGTGGAGGAAAAGACAGGTCCCCTCCAAGAATGACAGTAGCAAATCACTGACTTCTCAACAGTGTCAATGAAAAGCAGGTAGCAATGAACTAAAGTGATCTAGGAAAAAATAACTGTCAAACAAACAACAATCGGACTTAATTTGCTACCAAGAAAATCTCGCAAAATTATTATTCATTTAGGATATCATTATCCTAAAAATATTCTAAAGGGTAACATTCAAGAATAAAAGTAATCCCAACCAGAAGGCCTGAAATACATAAAGGTATGGTGAAAAAAGAAGGTATTAAATATAGTTTAAGTCTAAATCAATATTGACTCTAAAAAGCAATAATATATATTTTTCTTGTGTAACACAAGCTAGAACTAAAATACATACAAATAACAGCCTGTAAGTCATAAGGGAATATTAGGAACTAAAGCATTTTAAAAATAAAAAGAGGGTGTAACTTTAAATTTAGAAATTGGTAAGTTTGGAAGGCAAGTTAGAATTTCAATGGAAATTAATAAAACAACAAAGAGAGAATGCATATCTTCTAGAACAGTGGAAGAAAATAAATGGACTATGAATGCTGCCATGAACTTCCTAACAAAATATGTGCTATAGTAAAAACTGGTCTTACATTATTAAATAGTTGGACTCAGTGAAACAAATAGAAAGGTTTTATTTTTGAAAAGCAAAGGACCTATAACTTTGTTGAAAGAGTTTTTTCCAAGATTGCTGATGTGGCCAATAGATGAAGAAAGATTTTTCTCTAGATTAGCTATCTCTTTGTATCAAAATCATTGTGCTTTATATTTTTTATCCTCTCTGTCCCCATCTCCCCCTCTCCTGTAAACCTCTATCCGCTTTCTAGCTCAGCAAAGTTGCTATTTGTAATCATCTCTCATAAGCGAAAACAGACAAATTTGTCCTTATGTATCTTGCTTATTTCACTGAACATAATATTTTCAAGGTTCTTCTATGTTGCAGCATGCCTCATATAGTGTATACATACCAGATTTTGTTTATCCATTCGTTTGTGGAGTTGCTTCCCAGTTTTTTTGCCTATTGCGGATAATGCTGCTGTAAACATTGATGTACACATATCTGTTTGTGACCTTGTTTTCACTTTCTTGCACATGTACCTAGAAGTGTGACTACAAGGTCAAATGGTGATTTAACCTCCTGAGTAACCACCACATTGCTTTCCATTGTGGCCCACACCATTTTACATTTCCACAACAATGCATTAATGTTACAATTTCCCCACATCCTCATCAACATTTATTATCCATATTTAAAATAATAACCCACCTATGGGTATAAAGTGGTACTCACAGTTTTAATTGGCATCTCTCTAATGGCTAATGATGTTGAACATCTTTTCATGTGTAAAAATTCCTCATATATACTGAATATCAAACCCTTATCTGAAATATTGTCTCCAACTATTTTCTCTCCCACTCTGTAGATTGTCTTTTCACTTTCCTGCTAATTTACTTTAATGCACAAAAGTTTTTAATTTGATGAAATCAAATGTATCTATTGCTCTTTTATTGTTGCTCAGTGTTTTATCATTTTCTGTGTTGATATATATATATATATATATATACACATACCTCAATCTTTATTTCATTTTGGGCAAAGTGATCATTTTTATGGATTGACTGATCCATCAGACAATTTAAATGTTTTTTCAGATGTATATTTTTTTCAGTCTACTTACATATTTCATTTCAAATTGCCTATTTTTAGTATTTCAGTATCCTGTAACATCAACGTCAAAATAATTCTACGAGTTATATATTTCATATCATATGAATTTATGTGCAGATATTTTGAAAAGAACAAAAAAGTGTGTTGTTTCAGTGAAAATCTATCTATAAAACTGCATAAATTAAATATATCAGGATATATAGAAAAGAGTGTTTGTGATTTAAAATGAGTTTTATTTGCCTTATCTTAATAATGTGTGCTATCAACTCATATCTGGAATGAAAATGGTAAAATATAAAATATGTTTTAATATAGAAGGGTTTTACATGAATTCTAATGATTTTGTTACTGTATGTTAATATATCTTTAAAAATATGATCAAAAGAAGTGAAGAATAATCAAACATTCACAATTTCAAGAGCTGTATATAAAAATATTTTTAAATGATCTTCTAGAAATGGCATCTAATTAATCCATTTAAAACATTGATAGCATTCCTTATGACAGCCTGTAATTACACCCTTGACATGTTAGAAATTAGAGACAATTTCTGCATTATAATTAAAAAATACAAGAGAATTTTTTTTAATGGGAAAAACTATAAATATAGAAGTGGCCTGAATATGAAAATGTAATGGGCTTATCTCTCTGTATAATTTAATCCCTCTCAGTACTTGGCATTATCCATAATGCTACTCTCCCCAGACACTAAACACCTTGAATTTAAATAGATGCAATCATAAAGGATTGAGAAATAAACTTGAAAAATATCTAATTATTGACAGGAAGAATTTGCCCTTTATTTTCTGGTGTCATCAGAATGTTATGAAAATTATAGCACAAGGATTGCTTCAGAGGTTCGATTTATTGGGCTACAAAAATCTATTCTCTGAAAAAGCGTTGCAGATGCATGTATTGTATAATTTCATACAGCTGCATCTCTCTCTGACCCATCTCCTATCTAATCATGTGTTGAATGGAAAGGAGGCTAGAGTATCGACAGGGGATTGAGTGGTTATCTCCTGGTGACAGGAGAAAATGAGTAGGCACACCAATACGTAATGATACGCCTGGCAGCAATTTTCTGCTATAGAAAAACTTGAAACTAATGGACAAAATGTACTACTTCTGTCCTAATAGCAAGCTCCCTGCAATTAATAAAAGTTTCAAAAACAAAAAATGAAACTTCAGTTTCTCCATTTGAGAACTATTACACTGCTAGCAATTTTTAGAGTGGTTTTAGCATAACAAGAGAAGAAAATTCTGTCCAAAGACTCTCCAAAAATTAATATTTAGAAAAGTGTCTTCCAAGGTTCTGTTTAGAGTCTGAGGGATCATTTACAATTTTATTTGAACAAATTTCAAGGCTAAACATTTTTAAAATCATTGGCTAAATCAATTCTGTTTAGAATGCTTAATAAAGAAAGCATTAATAATTACCATTAAATTCATATCTTCCATTATTTGTAATATATACCCCTTGGATAAATAATATGATTCCTTTTTGTGTCTTTACATTTATACAGAATATGGGCATTAAAGAGATTTAAGATTAGAGATTAAAGAAAAAAGAAGTAGTATAAGCCTATTTGGTATAGTAAAACAAAAAGAGCAATACAGTAAGAAACATGAAATATGGAATTATCTTTGAATAACTATAAACTGTATCACCATCATTGAGAAAAATCACTTAAGCTGCTTGTGCTGAGTTTTGTTACCTATAAAATATTAAAACGAATAATCTCTTCTAGGGTAAAAATAATTTTTTTGATTCAATGATATCCAAGAAATGCATTTCCTTCTGCCAAATGTTTTCTATGATATAAAAAAGAAAATTACTGAGATTTTTAAATAAAAAGTTTAAATGAAGTTAGACACTTGGTATACTTATTCAAAACAGCTTCAATTCTTATAATTGTAATTATCTAAGTTTTATTAACATATGTTTCAGTTTGCTAAAGCTGATGAAATACAACATACCAGAAACTGGCTAGCTTTTATCAATGGGGATTTATTAGCTTACAAGTGTATAGTTCTGAGGCCAAGAAAAATGTCCAAATCAAGGCATTATCAAGATGCTCCTTTCTTCCTAGAGACAGGCTACTAGCAATCTGGTACTTCTTTGCCACATGGAAAGACACATGGTAATGTCTGCTGATCCCAATTCATTCTGGGTTTCATTGTTTCCAGCTTCTGACTTTAGTGGGTTCTTCTCTGTTTCCATGGTTTTCCCTCTGGTTCTGTCTCTGAATTTCAACCTTTTATACAGGACTCCAGTAAGACGATTAAGACTTACCTGTGGCCTCAACTGAAATAACCTAATCTAAAGGTCCCACCCACAGCAGGGTTACAGCCACAGGAATGGATTGGCTTTAAGAACATGATGGGGTCCATTCAGCTGAAAACTACCACAACATGTTTAAAACTTTTAAATAATTCATTATATTTTTTGTCTTAAAAAAAAAGAAACAAAAATGCTGCATCTTCTGTAGTGCTGTCATTGAAAAGACTCAGAGAAAAAAATGGAACAAACACTACTACTTTCACCCAGATTGTGATCTCTAAAGGACATTTTCAAATAAAAAGGGGTGAGACCTCCTTGGACAAATGCCTGAGTACATTTCTGGGACTGACAATTTAAAAGCTGGGCCTGGATCATCTTGCAATAGAATAAATCAAAAGAAATATCAAATCTAATAGGATTGTGTCAAAAGAACTCAAGAACCAAGGATGTTCCAGAAATGGGATAGTTTGAATAACAGTATTAAAAATAAATGCTTTTGATTGAAATATGAAAAATATTTAAAAATTCAAATGTTTAAAAAATATGTTTAAATTAGTGATATGTTAAAAGAAATACTAATTGTTCAATGATGACAAATGTTAGTAAACCAATTCATTATTTTGAAATGTGGTAAATAAAGGGAAATAATTAAATAAGACTAATACATGAGGATGAGATTTTTGTTATAGAGAGGTTACAGTTAATAATTGAAGAAGTAATGGTAGAATTAGAAAATCAATATTTTACAAGCTTGAATTAATTTTTTTGATTTAGACATCATCATAGATTGATCACCTATATAATATTCTTCCATGCAAAATTGTACTCTAATCTGGTCTAAACTCGATTTATATTTTATCAGAAATGTAGGAGGTAGATGAACATGTTAAACTATTCTGAAGGAATGTAATCATCAAAATCTAGATGGAGGAAGATTTTAAAGGATTAAAGTCATGGTTTCTTCAATAAATAAGTTGCAAAGAGAAAAAAAAGAGATTGAAGTTATGTGAGGTATGTCAACCAATCATGTAAAATGTGTACCTTATTTGTCTTCAGATTCAAATAAACTTTAATAAAGAAATTTGGCATTTATGACACAACTGGAAATATGTGACCAGTGAATTGGTATTTAAAGAACATTTTTTTGTAATGATGGCTTTGTGTTTAGGCTTTTTGAAAGTCCTTATCATGGAGACATAAATAGAGAAATGTCTATGGGCAATATGACATGATATCTGAGATTTTCTCCTAAGTGACATGGATTTGGGAAAATGGATGAGTTCGTGAATTGATAATTATTGAAACTGTATGGGTACATAGGTGGGCTTCATCTCATTAATCTGTCTACTCTAATATGTTAGATTTATCCTTATTAAAAGTTTTAAGTATCTATTTTGCTGCAACAGCATCTACCTTTACTCAGTGGTCATTTATGTGGGTTATGTCCAGCTACTCACCTAGATGTATGTCTAACCCATCCACTATTTTAATTGCAACTTGGATCCTAGGAAATTGATTAATTTTATCAAGGTTTATTTTAATAACTAAACACCATGTTAAAGGACCAAGGAACACCACCCCTTCCCCTGGATATATTTTATATAGTTTAAGATACATCAGAAATATGCTGTATTCCCCTGGACCTCTAAATGCATTAGAAAGCATTAGAGTCCCTATATTTAAACATTTTTTTCTCAAATTTCATTTTGTACTCATTTTATTATTTATATAATTGTTTCAAGCTTTGTATTCTATCTATATTTGTTTGTATCATTTCTCCCTTATCCTTTCATTTTAAAATTAGAATAGAGAAAATCATGAAATATTAGAAACTTGGTCTTTCACTGCCATGTGCAAGCTTATTTTTATTTTAAGTATTAAAACTCAATAAAAATTTGCCTCACAGCCCAACTTTCACAGTATTCTAAAGCAAAGTTCAGGAGATCTACATCTCACAGCCCTTCTCTGATATTTAAATCACTAGTACAGATTTTTAAATGTCAAAAACTCTACAATAATTTTGTTTTTAAAAGAAATAATTTACATGGCTCTCAATGCATAGATCACAACCTTGAGTTCTGAACTATATAACTAGTAATCATTTTATTGGATCTATGGCTGATTGTATCTACAATCAGCAAAAGAAATTGCCCTTAGCAATGTGGGGTATCTCGTCATCAAATTAGTTGGAGGTCTTCACAGCCAGAACTGAAGATTTCAGATTTCAAAAAGAATTTCTGTCTCAACTTCAGACAGTCAGCTTCCCCTGAGGAACTTGGACTCAACTTCATCATCACGCTTATTGGAGTTCCAGCTTTTGGCCTGCCTTAAGGAATTTGAACTTCCAGCCCTCATGGCCGTGCAAGTGTATTTCTTATAATAAATTTCTTTGTATCTGTGCTTATATATTTTTCTTGTTTCTCTGGAGAGCTCTGAGTAATACAGAGTCCTCATTACTTATCATAGATTGTTATTTGAGTGTGTGTGTGTGCATTGGCTAAAATATGCATGTAGCTCTATAAGGCTGGAGTTCTTGGTCCCTTTTATTGGAAGGGCATCTCGTGGGCAGAGGTCCCTCTGGAGGACTTCTGTGCCTCTGATCTGGTGACTGTACTCTGTGTATTCTATGAATGGAGTGAGACTTTTAAAGATCCTTTGGAGTAGGGTTAATAGATTTCTGGTTACTTATAACCATTAAAGCTTATGTTTAATATTCCTGGGAAAATCCATTAAACATTTCCTTCCTACCAGAGGGCACATATAATCACTTCATGCAAGCTATTGGGTGTTTTAAATTTAAGCTGACATGACATTTTCAATTACATTTCGGAATTTGCATCTAATTCCCAACTCAATGAAATATCTCACCCTGTGATCAACAGAGGATATAGCCAGGTCTTTTTAAAAAATAACTTTTAAAATTGTAGAATAGTGTTAGATTTACAGAAAATTTACAGTAATTTGAGTTCCCACATGCCATATACCCAGTTTCTCTTATCATTAATAGCTTACATTAATATTTTTTCACAATTAGTATTTTTTCACCAGTACATTTTCCAGAAATAATGAAATGATCTTGATATCTTATTAACTGAATAAGGTATCTATTATTAACTGAAGTCAATGTGTTATTCAGATTCCTATAGTTTTTACTTAAAGTCCTTTTTTAGTTCTTTCTAGGATACCATCTAGGAGACCACATCGCAAATGGTCATCAAAGTTCTTACCAGAGGGTGACAGGTTCTCAGATTTCTCATGTTTTTGATGACTTTGATAGTTTTTATAGGGGTACTAGTCAAGAATGTTGTAGAGTGTCCTTCAGTTGGGGTTTGTCTGATGTTTGCTCATAGCTACCATCAGGTAATGGGTTTTTGAGGGCAGGTGGCAGGATGACAGAGATAAAGTGTTACCTTCACCACAACATATCAAGAACACATGCAATCACCATAACATCGTATCAGCTTTGAGCAAACCTCAATAGGATTTGTGAGGTTTCTCTACTTTAAAGTAACTCTTTTTCCATCTTTCCACACTATTTATTTATTTTCTTGCTAAGTAGTTCCAAATTTAGCCTTGGGAGTGCTTTCAGTTGGATCCTGTGTCCTTTGATATGCTACTATGATTGCACTTTTTTTTTTCTCTGAGTACTTCCTTTCTGACACCATAAGATGCTCCAGGCTCATTCTGTATATTACCTGCCCTAGCCCCAGATTCAGTTGCTTCTCCGGATTGCTTTTATTGAAGAATGTTATTAGAAAACAAGACCTGGGCTCAAGTTGAGCTAATTGCTTTTAGGGTGTCATTGCACATAGAACCTCTCAGTTCTCATATCAAGGGAATATATGCATATAAACTAACACATGTATGTACCTATATCTATGAATATTTCTGTGTGTCAACTGTATCTGTATTACCTAAACATTAGTTCATACTGAAGTTTACAACTCTCATCCAGTACCATGTGAATCATTTTAGTCTTCTGCGTAAGTTGTAT
Organism: Myrmecophaga tridactyla; assembly: GCA_004026745.1. Classification (NCBI taxonomy): domain Eukaryota; kingdom Metazoa; phylum Chordata; class Mammalia; order Pilosa; family Myrmecophagidae; genus Myrmecophaga; species Myrmecophaga tridactyla. Next base: position 14,822 of record PVIY010032332.1, read on the forward strand.
GTTATGTTCCACCCCAACAATGAAAACTCTGTTGCCTGACATTCACCATCCATTTACTTAAATACTCAATTCCAATGTTCATGTACAGTGGTTTCAGAATTGATAACCCACTCCTCCATGAGAAACAATTTTACCAATCACTGTGTACTGCTAACATACTACTCCTGTTGCCTTTAACCTTATAGTTTCCACTCATTTCCAAAATTCCTGGTCACCGCCTTTGTTCCTAACTCCCTTCAATGAGATTATTTCATATATTTATAACTCAGATGTTTTTTTCTCATTCTGAATTCCATCCTGGAATCCAAGGCTTCCTAAATGATTTTTTTAATGTGCATACATTAAGGTTCATTCTTTGTGCTATAAAGTTCTATAAGTTTGGACAAATAATGCCGTATATTTAACACTATAGTATCATAAGAACACTTTAATCACCCTAAAAAAATCCGCTTTCACCTATTAAACCCCATGCCCTTTCCAGACCCCTGGGAAACAATTATCTGCTTGCTGTCCCTATCATTTCGCTTTATCCAGAATGCCATATGACTTGAACAATATAGTATGTAGTCTTTTCAGACTGGCTGGCTTCTTTCACTTAACAATATGCATTTAAGCTTCATCATGTTTTTGCATGGCTTGATAGCTCATTCTTTTTACTGTTTGCAGTATTCCACTGTATGATGTACCATAGTGTATTTATCTGTTCATGTACTGAAAGGTTGCTTCCAACATTTGACAATTATAAATAAAGCTGCTATAAACATTTATGTGCAGGTTTTTGCATGGAGATAAGTTTTCAAATAAGTTACATAGATGTATAGTAGTGAAATTGGTGAATCATATGGTAAGGCTATGCTTAGTTTCAGTATTATGTTGGCTGTGTTAGATCATGTGCCCTTCCATATAAATATTTGCATTAGTTTTTGTCATTATCTACCAAATAGTTTGCTGAAGCTTTGACTGGGAGTGTACCAAATATGTAGATCAAATTGGGAAGGATTGACACATTAACAATATTGAGTCTTTCAATTCATAAACATTGCATATGTCTCCATTTATTTACTGAAATTATCTTTTATTTCTGTCATCAGTGTCTTGTACTACTATGTATACAGATTCTACTCACATCTGATTAAATTTCATATCTAAGTACTTCATTTTTGATGCTAATATAAATGATATGATTTTTAATGGCAGATTTCAATTGTTCATTGCTGATACAAAGAAAGGCATTTGACTTCTGAATTTGGGCCTTGAATAATGCAACATTGCTATTTGTTTCAGTAGGTTTTCTTTGTATCTTTTGAGATATTCTAAATAGACAATCATGTCATTCTCAAATAACATCGGCTGTAATTGTTTCCAATGTTTACACTGTGTATTTCTTTTTCCTGTCTTATTGCTTTAGCTTAGACTCCCAGTATTTATGGTATAGGAGTGATAAAGGAAGCAATCCTTACCTTGTCCCCTCTTATAGGGATGCAGTCTTGTCTTTCAGCATCAATGTGATGTTATCTGTGTGTTCCCATATATTCCTTTTATTAGGTAATGGAAATTCCCTTCATTCCTATTTTTAAGAGTTTTTTATCTTAAATGCATGATAAATGTTATTAAATGCTTTATTGCATCTATTGACATGATCTTGTAGTTTGTATTATTCAGTCTGTTACACTAATTGATTTATGGATGATGACCAAACCCTGCATTCCTTAAATAAATTCAATAGGTTCATGATGTATAGTTATTTTTATATACTGTCAATATCTTCATGAAAGATATTGGCCTGTACCATTCCTTTCATGTAATATCTTCTTGTGATATTTGTATTAGAGTAATGCTGGCTTCATAAAATGAGTTAACTTTTCTTTTCTGGTTTTATTTTCTGAGAAAGATTGTAGAGAATTGGTATCATTTCTTACTTAAATGATTGGTAGAATTCATGACTGAAACCATATGATTTTGGAGCTTTCTTTTTTGGAAGATTTTTGATTATCAAATCAATTCCTTAATAGATAAAGGGCTATTCATGTTATTGGTTTCACCTTGTAGGAGTTTTAATAGTGTATGTATTTCAACAAATTGGTTCATTTAATCTAAATTATTACATTTGTAGGCTTATAGTTATTTAAGGTATTCATTGACTATCCTTTTAATGTCTGGCAGATCAGTAAATTACCACATTTCTGATGTGGTAATTTTTGTCTTCTCTATTTTTTTCTTGGTTGGGATAGCAAGCAGTTTGTTGGTATTATTCATCTTGTAGAAGAAACTTTTTGTTGTTGTTGTTATTGATTTTTCCTCTCCTTTCTCTAGTTTCCTAAGTTGGAACTTAAAGTTATTGATTTTAGAACTTTCTTCTTTTCTAATATATGCAATTTGATGTTATAATTTTCTCTTTAAGAGGTGCTTTAGCTGCATTTTGCAAATTTTTATTGCTGTATTTTTAATTTAGTTAAAATATTGTTAAATTTCTCTTGGAACTTTTTCATGCCATGGATTATATAGAAGTGCATCATTTAATTTCAAATAATCATTGGTTTTCTAGCTATCATTCTGTTATTGATTTCTAATTCAGTTTCAAAATGTGTTCCGATAATAAATTTTGTCTAATTTCTGTTTTTTTAAAAATTGTTATTGTCTGCTCTATGCCCTGGAATATGTGTTCTCTCTGGGAGAATAATGCACATGAGCTTGAAAAGGATAGGTGTTTTTCTGTTGGATGAAAAATTCTATAAATGTTTGCTGGATCAAGCTTACTGCTATTAGCATTATACATATTCATACTGATTTTCTGCTTTATTGATCTAGGAACCAGCGATGGAGGGTTTTTGAGGGTTCCAACCATAAAAGTAGATGTGTCTATTTCTCCTTTCAGTACTTACCTCAGGTATTTGATGCCATGCTGTCAGATGTATACACATCTAGGGTTGTTAAGTCTTCTTTAGTAATTTTTATTTTATCAATTTGTGATGCCACTCTTTATTCCTTTTATAAATTTTTTTCTTCAGAATCTGCTTTTGCTGAAGTTTACATAGCAATTATTCACTAATATATATCTTTTTCTTGGTTTCTGTTACCATATCTGCCTCCATCACTTTACTTTTTATAAATGATTTACATTATGTATATTTTTTCCTATATTACCACCCCATCATCAACACCCAGTTTTAGTTAGGTACTTGTTATAATTCATGAAATAATCTCTTACACTTGTACTATTAATTACCATCCATTGTCCACAACAGGGGATCACTGTTATATGGTCTCATGTTTTTTTCTTCTAATTCTACTAACACATATGACCCCAAATTTCCCCTTTCAAGCACATTCACATTCATAATTCAGCATTGTTAATTACGTTCACAATAATGCACTACTATCACAACCATCTGTTTTCAAACCTTTACAACCACCCTAAATATTATACTGCACAAATTAAGCATCAGCTCCCCATTCTCTATTCTCCATCTATCTCCTGGTAAACTATGTTCTACAGTCTGATTTTGTGAGCTTGCTTATTATAAGTAGTTCATATCAGTGAGATCATGCAATATTTGTTCTTTGCATCTGACTTGACTCAGTATAATGGCCTCAAGGTTCATCTATGTTGTTGCATACATCAGCACTCCATTCCTTTTATACAGCTGAATAATATTCCATTGTGTATATACCACATTTTGTTTATCCAGTCATCAGTTGATGGACACTTCAGTTGATTTTATCTTTTGGCAATTATGAATAATGCCATCATGAATATCAGAGTGCAAATATTTATTCAAATCCCTGCTTTCAATTTTTATGGATATATAGTTAGTAGCTGGATTGCTGGGTTATATGGCAGTTTGAAGCTGTTATGTACCCCAGAAAAGTTATGTTTTAATCTTGATCCAACCTTGTAGGGTCAGCCATTTCTTTTAATTGTGATTCAATATTGCAGGGCAAAAACTTTTGACTAAATTATCTCCTTGGAGATGCAGTGTGCCCAATTGTGATGTTGTCTTTTGATTAGATGGAGATGCGACTCCACCCATTCAATGTGGCTCTTGATTAGTTTACTAGAATACTTTAAAAGGGGAAACATTTTGGAGAAACTCCAGAGAGCAGATGCAGACACTTGGAGAACAGATTCTTCAAAGGTGAAAGAGCCAGCACGAGATCCAGACATTTGGAGATGCAGGGCTCAGCAGACATCACCATGTGCCTTCCCATGAGATGCTAAGCAAGCCAGAAGGTAGAGCTGTGTCCCAGAGGAGCTAAGTGAAGACCCACAGAGGCAATGTGAGGAATCCCCACAGGAAACAAAGGCTGTAAAAGCAAGGGAGCCCAGGAGTAAGGGAGTAAGCCCAACAGATGTCAGCCACATGCTTTCCCAGCTGACAGAGGTGTTCTGGATGGCATCAGCCTTTCTTGAGTGAAGTTAACCTCTTGTTGGCATGTTAGTGTGAACATTTCCTCAGCACTAGAACTGCAAACTTATAACTTATTAAATTCCCTTTTTAAAAACCATTCCAGTTTTAGTAAATCGCTTTCTGGCAGTATCAGCAAACTGGTGATGTTAAGCATCTTTCCATGTGGTTTTTAGCCATTTGAATTTCCTCTTTGGACAATTGTCTATTCAAGTCTTTTGCCCATTTTTTAAATTTGGGGTTGTTTGTCTTTTCTATTGTGGAGTTGTAGGACTTATTAATATATTCTGAATATTAAACCTTTATCAGACATGAGGTTTCCAAATATCTTCTCCCATTGGGTAGGTTGTCTTTTCACTTTTGTGACAAAGCCCTTTGATACATAAAAGTTTTTAATTTTGAGAAAACAGTTTATCTAATTTTGCTTTCATTGTTTGTGCTTTGGATGCAAAGTCAAAGAACCCATTGCCTAATACAAGATCCTGAAGATTCTTCTCTATATTTTCTTCTAGGAATTTTATAATCCTGGCTCTTATCTTTAGGGTCTTTGATCCATTTTTTAGTTAATTTTTGTCCATGCTATGAGATAGGGGTCCTCTTTCATTCTTTTACAAATGAATTTCCGTTTCTCCAGCACCATTTGTTGAACAGACTATTCTTTTCCAATTTAGTAGACTTGACAGCCTTCTCAAAAATCTATTGCAATAAATATGAGTCTATTTCTGAAGTCTTGGCTCAATTCCATTTTTCAATATATCTATCTTGTGCCAGTACCATGCTGTTTGGAGCACTGTATCTTTGTAATATGTTTTAACATTAACAAGTGTGAATTCTCCAACTTCATTCTTCTTTATCAAGATGTTTTTGGCTAGTCATGGTCCCTCACCCTTCTAAATAAATTTAATAATTGGCTTTTCCATTTCTGCAGAGTAAGCTGTTGGAATTTTGACTGGCATCACACTGACCTGTAAATAATATTGGTAAAATTCACATCTTAACAATATTTAGACTTCCGATCGATGAACATGGAACACCTTCCATTTATTTAGGTCTTGCATATTCTTTCTTTTTAATCGTTTCTCTTTGCATTTTAGTTTGAGACATTTTTAGTGACCTATCTTCAAGTTCACTCTTTTTTTTCATGGCTGCTTAGAGTCTAGTGTTGAACCCATCAAAAGCATTGATAATTTATTTTACTGTGGTTTTTTTTCACATTTGCTTTGACACATTATTATAATATCCATCTCCCACATTATCCATATGGCCTTGAATGTTTTTTACTTTTCCACTTGAGCTTTACCATATTAGCAATTGTTATTTTAAGTCTCCTGCCTGATAATTCCAATACCTGCATTATAAATGATTCTGGTTCTGATGATTGTTTTGGCTCTTAAAACCAGGCATTTTCTTCCCTTTTAGTACACCTTGTTATTTATTTGTGGTAAGACAGGCAGTTTATTTTGGATAATAGAACTGAACCAAATAGACCTTTAATATGAGAATATATGCTAACCTGTTAGATGTTGGGCTGTGTTTCATGTTTGCCAGCTGTAGGTGCTGGCGGCCTCAAATTTGTCTAGGTGTCCTTGTTTTTGTTTCTGCTCTTGACACAAATCCTCCTCCATATACTGTTTCTCAAAGTCTGCATCTTGCAGTTCCTTCCACTTAATATACTGTCATTAAACTGGATCAGGCTTGTTGTAGTAATGGAGTATGTGGAAGGAGGATTTTATAATCTTCTAATTAAGTAAAAATCTTTCAGTGTGCCTGTCTCAGGGCTGTGCCCTTTACGAGTCTTACTGCCCTTCCTTCCGTAACTAACCCTCCCCCATGCCTACTCTCCTGGCTGCAGTGCTCCCAATCTATTTCCCTGAAATACTGAGACCTGTTGATTATTACCCTCCCCCCATCTTTAAATGAAAAGATAAGCCTAGAGGGGGGTGCTGTAGTTGGCAGGAATTCCTTTCCTCCAGCTGCGCTAGGTTTCAAATTTGCCCTCTGGCCTTTTTTATGGAGAACACTTTGGACGTGTTGCATAACATTACTCTTCCTTTCCCCCTGCCAGAGCTACAGGGGCTATTTCTTGAATTCTCTTCATGAGAACCTAATGGGATTTCTGGAGGGAAAGTTCATGAATGTGTGGGGATCCCCGAAAACAGGCCCCCCGGATTTTCTTGTTTTCATGTGAGTGCACATTCAGTCTCCAGCAAAAATTATTATTTACGTGTTCACACCAGATAATGCTCCCACAGCGTCTGCCCCAGGTAAGCAGATCTCAGCTGTGATGGACTGGATTCACCTGTCTTTGTAGATTTGGGGGGGTGGTAGTTTATCCAGCAACCTCAGTGCTCCAAGTTCAGTTCTCAGAGAACAGAGAACTGAGAACTGTTATTGTTTTTCAGTTTGTCCAGGTTTTCTGGTCATAAGGATGAGTGCAACCACTTCTGAGCTCTTCATATTTTGGAGCTGAAACTGGAAGTTCACCGTGCCTATATATATATATACATGTGGGTGTGTGTACACATTATATTTTAAAGAGTTTAAGTGTAAACATTGCCTTCTTGAACTATTTTAGTTCTATAATATCTGAGCAGTACCAATTATGCTTTAGCAATCTATTTTTTGACTGACATATATATATATCATATATCATAATAATATATATTATTATTTTTTTCTTTTGAGGTGCAAGGTCCAGGATTCGAACCTGGGTCTCCTGTATGGAAGGCAAGCATTCTACCACTGAGCCACCTGTGCAGTCTTGACTGAAATATTTTGAAGCATGCCTTTGCTAATATCTGAACAGAATCTTAGAAAATCATGCTAAAATATTGAAGGGTATATATTACAGGCTAAAATGTTAAAGAGTATACATTATATATTTTAAATCTCACATAAAATATATGTATTAAAAACATGCTCGGATTAATGGATTGACTATACTTTTTTTGGCATGCGCTATAACAATTTACTGTGATTTACTTGCATAGAAAATTAATTTATATTTGAGGACTTCCCTATAATTCACTTTGATGAAGTATTACTACTCCTTTTCCAAATAAGAGCTATGTGAATTTGGTGTGGTTCAGAGGTATTTTGAAATTTGCCGGCTCTATTAATTTGGAGAAAACATCTAAATGTCCAGTTGTCTAGAATATGTCTATACACTGGCCATCAGAGAAAGACCACTTGTTTTGCTCACATTAAAATGTAAACTTCATGCTAAAAGGGAAAATAAATCATTGCGACACCATAACTAAATGTGCAGCAAACTCTATTCATGCTGCTACTGTACAAGTTGGAGACCTATTAGTATGAATTAAAGGTGCTGATTTTACAGATTTTGCAAGTAAATGAGTGACAAAAATAGTGCTAGCATCAGACACTAACCAATGGAGAATTATAGCACAATTTCTAATGTTAGGGCTAGCAAAAGGAACTCTTGATGCAGAGCCCCCTCAGTCCCCTCCTTAGCGTCCTTGGCAGGTCCAAGGATCCAGGTATGAACTAGTTGCCATACTGGCTGGTGGTGTGCCCTCCAGACAAATGAAGACAACGCAGACACCTAGAAATATGGTCATAATCTGTTTCTGTTGATGGCGACCTCCCCTGCCAGCGCCTCACTCTGCACAGTGTGTCAGCACCCCAACCATGTATCTTAGCCTAAGTCAATAAGCCCCTTTGTTAGTGCAGTCTCTTGGGTGCAGTTTTTTCTTTTAAAGGGTGGCTCTCCAGGGGTGGGGGGTGGGAGTGGCTAAACCACTTTCCACAGACCTCTGGGTCGGTGGCTCCCTTCTGTTTCTTCCCTGTTTTCTCTTAAAATACAAATTACTTTTAACAGTGTGTTATGTACCGTGTATAACATATTTGCAGTACAATTCATATAAAAATATGGATAGGTTATTCTTAGCCTAAATTTCTAAGTTTGTTCACCAAATTAAATTGAATGTAAGTATCTTAAGAAAAAAAGTCCTATTAGAAACCCTATTATAATTAATGAAATAAACAATTACTATTAAATTAATTAAATGTTAAATCAACCAAAGGTGAAACCTCTAGCCATTCTTCACTTTGACAGAACTTTTATTGTTACTTGAGTTATCTTGGTGTTAGTAATGCCACTGATTTTTATAGAGAAGCACAAATGCCTTAATTTATGACTTGGATTATAGATATACTTAAGAAAATATTGTTCACATAGCTAAAAATCACCAATGGGAAAATACACAATATGTTTTATGTTCAATATAACTAGAAAATTATGACTAAGTTGATGCAAACATATGGCTACTTTCCATCTAAAACCACAAGATACATGAGCCTCTTTACACAGAGACCAATACTTCATCATTTTTAGACCTGGCAATGAGAGTCTCCCCAAAGAAACAAGAAGTATCTTGTTTGCCCAGTTCTAGAATTATGTTTGACTGGCACTATTTCTCAAAGTCACATCTTAATTGTTTCCTGTGCTTCACTGGAAATTGCTTTGTATACCCCAGCGTTCATGTTTGCGGTCTTGAAAGTTAATCTTTCCATAATAAGAAGGCTAGAGAGGGCCTTAAAAAGAGTGCTTTGAAATGAAAATAAATGACAAAGATAAAAATTATAGAGGAAAAATAATCTTCAACAAGTTTAAATTCGCATAGGTATAAGAACTTCAGGAAACAGTAATGCAGTATTATTTATGATGTTCCATGCTCAGCATGGAAGTTTACACTCAAGTCATTTTAATTCAAGGCAAACAGTATTATTGTAATGCTAAATGTACTGAGGCACAGAAGAAGGGGTTATCTCTATTTGAATTTATTGTGAATGCTTTATAATAAAAAGTGGCAGTTGAACCCTACCTTATCGTGTAGTCAAGGGTTAGAGGAGGCATGAGAGGCTGAGAGGACAGTATGAGCAATAGGTCATAGATGAAAATGTGAAAAATATGACCCACGGTAGAGATTACCTCACAGCAGTGGAAGATATATAGTCCTTAGAAGTAAGTCATGAAACTTGGATATGGCCAGTTGTTTGAGACATAGCTTTAGAATTTAGAGAGTATCCTGAAAACCTTTCTGGAATGGAGAAGTAAGGCGGCAATTAAAATTGTCCAGGCAATAGGAAAAGATATTTTGGCAATAGATACAAAAAACTAAAAGATTGTGATAGGTAATTTAGTGATGAATTAATATTATTTGGAAATTGGTTAAAAATGAAGATGAAAAAAAGAGAAGTCCAACATAAGTGGTTTAAAACTGAGATAACAAGAGGTTGTTATGCCTTTAATGGACTGGGATGGAAAAAGAAGAGTGGATTTTAAAGAGGAAATTACTAAGTTTGCTTTGGATATGCTGACTTTCTGGTGTTGGTATCTATCAGAGAACCTTTTCAATCATCTTGGCAATTTGCCTATTGTAGATGATAAATCGTATATCAGACTAAAGTTGCATAATCTGCAAGTTACCTTAACAGACATTTAAACTCAAGACTTTTGATTACAACTGCAGTTCTTTTCTACCATGTATGTTTTGTTTCTGTAAATATAAGTGTGGTAGGTCATATCTCATAAGAGATAAGAGTGTGCTATGGAGCCAGACAGGCCACGGTACACACTTTCACTCTGCCACAGGGCAGCTCTACTATCTGGAACACTTGACTTCACCTGCAGGGACTTTCAGCTTATTCACATGTAAAAATAAGCTAGTTGAAAGGATTCTCTGCAGAATGCAGTAGTATAGTAATGAAAACGTAAAATAAAAATAGGAGCGATATATGATTGAAAAGTAAAAGAGTCTTTTGCACAGGTCAAAATTTTAAAGATTTTTAGCTAGATTTAGTGTAAATTAACCATTGACTCACAACTTAACGTTCTTTAAACCATAAAAAGAAGATAAGATCCTCTCACACCAATTTGGAAATAAGAAAGATAAAGACAGTGTGATACTACAGGTCAGATTGGGAAATCCATTTTGGCCTTTTACTCTCTACTGGATCGAGTTCTCAAAATGAACTTCCTTTTCCTTATCCTCAGGCAAATATCTGAGATGCTGTAGATAACAACACCATGCGTGGAGCCTATGGGGGCCAAACGTACGTGACAATAAAGAAATTGTGACCTCTCCCTGTTATGACACTTCCATGATACAAGAGGGATGATGCATGTTTCGATAGGTCCAGGAAAGAGTTTGAAGATGATTTCATTATAGTTGTGTCATGGAAGCTGGCTCTGGAGTGTAAAAACTTGAAGGAGGCTGAGTAATGTAGCTGGTTGTATAAACTGACATAACCTCCTAATCTGGACAAAAAAAACAAACCTCCTTCTTTAGGAGAGGAAGGAAACTCACCAGACATTTGTTTCTAGGGGTTACTTGATAGTCTTCCTTGTCTTCTCCCAAGCACAAGACCTACCACTACTTATGGGAGAATGCGATGATCTTTCTAGTTGTAGATCCTATTATGTAGTAATAATAGGCTGGTGTCAGACAAGTCTAGATATTGGTTTCTGATCTGCCACTTAATAGGTGTTTTGTTTGGGCTAAGATTTACATTTGCTAAGCATCAGTTAACTTATCTGCAAAAGAAAAATAATGATAATAAAAAATTTACCCCAGAGGTTGTCCTGCAGAATAAATAAGATAATTTATGTAAGCAATTGAAATGTAGCTTGGAACATAGTGAACAGCTACTGAAAACTAATTATTCTATCAAGATTAATATCTTTGAGAAACTGTTTTATTTCCTGTGGGAGGAGCTGTCAATAGGTTTATAAATTCAGCACAGTTCTCAATCTCTCTTTTCTCTCTTTTTGTGGTTTAGTCTTCTAGCTGTTTATTGTAGTTCAATAAACTACCTCAAAACTTAATTGCTTAAGACAATATTTTTAATTTGTTATCTCTCACAGGTCTATGGGTTGACTGTGCTAAGCTGGATTGTTCTCTGTTGGAACCTCTCATATTCCTGGCTGTGGATGTGTAAACTGAAGGCATGAAGGGGTTTTTGTCCCTGATGGCTCACTCACGTGGTTGACAGCTGAACCTGGTTATTAGCTGAGAATTCAGATGCTCCATGAGGCTTACACATGACCCATCCATGAGGCTTGGGCTTCTCAAAGTATGGCAGCTGAGCTCCAAAGAGAAGTGTCCCAAGAGTGAATATTTTAAGAAAAAAGAAGTAGTAGCTTCCAGATAAGTAAATGTTTATGTCTCAGAATCAGTACAGCTTCTTTTCTGAGATACTCTATTATTCAAAGCACTTTTGAGTCCTGCCTAGATTTAAGGGTGTGGAGAAATAGACTCTGTCTTTTGGATGGGGTAAGAATGACAGGCTGCAGAAGAGCATATAGGACGGGCAATAATGCCATGGCTGTATTTGGAAAATGCAATAAACCACAGTTTGCTTTCTTGCCACAATAATTCATATCCTTCTCACAGACAAAATATACACACTTCCTCTTTCAGTCCCACCAGAGTTTCATACCATGATAGCATCAGCTCCATAAGTCTAGTAGCTCATCATTAAAATAAGGTCTATGTGCACAGTCCTTCGATGCTGCTCCTGAAGTACAGTTTTTCTTGACCTGAAGACCAATGAAGAAAGGGACATATCTTCTATACCCCACAGAGGCAACATACAATGGTGGACGGCATAAGATATCCACAATAGGCACTCCTGTTCAAAAAGGGGCTTATGCAAGGTCATTGACCCATAGATATTCTAGAACCCAGCAGGACACATATCACCACTTCTTTGATTAAAGCCTAATTGTGCTCTTTGGCAGTGGTGATCAAGGGATCTTGGTCCTTCCCTTCGAGTTATCATTCATTTTCTAACAAAGTGGCCTAGGTTTGTAGTGGAGTAGCTTTTTTGCCTGCAGGAAAAACTATGCCCAGAGGCTCCTTTTCGTAATGAACTGCCACAGCCCTTTTCAGTCCAAGCTGATACAACTACTTTTAAACTCTGTGGGGGTGCACAGGTGGTTCAAAAGTAGAATGCTCGCTTTCCGTGTGGGAGACCTGGGTTCGATTCCTGGACCATGCACACAAATAAACAAACAAAACTCTGTGGGTTTCTTATATCTCAAAGAATAATCATTTCTGTTAGGAAAAAACAAGTTTAAATTTCCTTCCAAGACAGGCCCTTCTCTACTACCTTGGGCTGACCATGAAGTTGTTTGGAACAGTGTCCTTAGGATTTTTAAAGTCAGTTTGTCTAGGTTTGAGGCCCTAAGAGTTACTTCCATAAGAATCTTTGAAGTTGTTTGTCTGTATTACAGAGTCTAGGAGACATTCCCTAAGATTGTTAGAGTTTGTACTAGCTGATGTGGTGTATAAGGCACAAACTTAAGATTCTTAGAGTATTTTTGCCTTGCTCAGTGTCAAGAAGGCATCACCTCATACCCTTGATGTTAGTTTTAGTCTAAGGCCACATTTTACTGTCACATCCTGGATTTGATGTTTAATGTGAGGCTGTTTCTTACTTTGAGAACCTTTTTCAGTATGGAAAAATTGGAGATGAGAAACTTCCATTTTACATTTTCTCTAAATTCTGCTCAAAATTTAAATGGTCCCTTCCTTAGCTCTTCTCTCTGTCTTTAAGTTATCACATGAAGCTAAAATAAAGGAGGTGCTTGAAAATCTCCTTAGACAGATCCATCAGTTTATTAGGTACATTTTCTTTTTTTTTTTAATTCATACAGAAAATAATTATTAAGCACCCCTTATGTGTCTGGTGCTATTTTAGATCTGATTGGCTCATTTTTAAAGTGTCTATCTTTTTACTAAGATTCTCATATTTCATATTGATTGTTTTTATGATACAATTTAGTTCTTTCTCTGTATTTTCTTCATCAACTCGAGCACTTTTAAGATCATTTTATAAAGGCTTTGTTTGTTATGTACACATTTTGGTCTTTTTCGTTGCTGTTTTCTGGATTTTTATCCTCTTTCTTTGGATGGGCCATCATTCCCTGTTTCTTTGTTTGTCTTCTGTCTTTTGTTGCACACTAACCTTTAATATTGAAAAATGTTAATCTGGGATTTATTCCATGAGATGTCTGTTTCTTGATTTTGTAACTAGCTGGTGGTAAGACAGAGAAGTTCCTGAGCTTCAGTCCTCCTATCTGGAATGTCTGCACTAGTCAAATGCAGTGTGTAGGGCTTTCCCTGTCTTTCTGGGCCTGGGTCTTGTCCTGGATTTTTGCTTTTATTGTTTCAGAGTTTCTCTGTTTGCAGGAGCTTGGTTATGTTCTCTGTTTCCCAGGCACCCCTCTCCAAGGTGTTTAAAGTCAGCAAGTCTTTGCCCCGGATTGTCCACCTCTACAGTTTCTTATGCTCCTTCCCTTGTCTCAAACTGCTTTTGCTGGAGGACAGATTTTAGGAGGAGGGCTGTGCCAGAGAGGACTTTCCCATGTAAATCTTTCCCATCCAAGGATCTAGTGTCTACAAACCAGTACCAAAGTTCCCAGGGATGGGGATCAGGGAGGGCACTGAGAGCTTCTTCCAAAGGTCCCCAAAGCTGAGATTTCTTGGCCAGCCCAGCAAATTCAGCCCTTCAACTAAGTGTACCCCTTCTCCTGAGGAGGCCTAGAGTCTTTAAGTCTCCTCTGGGGCAGGTTGACAATTACTGTGCTCAGAGCAGGGCCCCAAGTAATCTGAATTTGCTAATCAGAAACCGCGATCAGTGATTGGCCATGCCCTCCCCTGGTCTTAGAGAGGAGGATTTTTATGTCCCTTTCTGTCACCAATGAGCTAGTCATGGGCTGGACCCCAGGGTGGCCTGCTACAAGAGTGGGGGATGTGTGTAGGGGTGCAGGTCACCAACGGGGCAGAGAGCAATTTACTGTGCTTTACCATAATTATCAGCCTTCTCCTTCTGCTCCT